>JAABOM020011839.1:0-19455 GCA_011800125.2 Solanum clarkiae | reverse complement strand
AGAGGAAATCCGTAGATCCAGAGAGGGTTTTGAGATTTTAGTTTAGGAGTAAAATATTTGGCTAAGTGTTTGAATGTGTACTCAGGAATGTTTAGAATGATAGGGGGTGAAAAAAATGACAAAGTATAAGTATTTTCACATTTGTGAACACTTAGGCCCAAGACATAAAAGTCTTGGACCGAAGTTAAAACTGAACAAAAAAATGCACTAGTGCGCACCCTTGGCATCTCGCACCAGGGGTGCGAAAATCTCTCTAAAATTCAGTTTTTGAAAAATCAAAATTGCTAATTGTTCGCTCTTAAATCGGGGTTAGACCCATTTTTCACTCAAAAATGACCCCTTAAACAAGAATATAAAGTTGGATTTTTGATATCGTACACGGATTTTGAGATATATGGAAATTTAGATTTCGGGCATTTCCGAGGCACATTTTCAGGCACTTTTTAGGGTCTTTATAATATCTCCCCCTTTGAAATATTTTTCTCCGAATATCAAAGAGACGTATATGAGATACACAAACATGATAATTTCAACCCACATTGAAATACAACAATGCACTTAAACATCATTTCAAAATCTCTACATAAGTGTAAAATCATCATGACCTTAGTCAATTTAAATATGAACATATGCAATGATATGAGGGCTGAACTTAAAACTTGAAATCATATAAAGGACTTAGATCAATACCTTAGGCATGAGTGGAGTGGAAAAGGTAAGGATATCGCTTTTGTATGTCCACTTCGGCCTCCCAAGTAGCACTTTCAACTTGTTGATTCCTCCAAAGGACCTTAACGAAAGCGACCTTTTTGTTTCTCAATCTCTTCACTTGCCTATCTAAGATCTGAAATGAAACCTCTTCATAGGTCAAATTATCTTAAACAACACCTACAATATCAAAAGGTACAATAGTATTTGGATCACCCACACACTTCCTCAACATAGACACATGAAACACCGAACGAACCAAATCCATTTCTCTAAGCAATTCCAACTCATAAGCTACCTTGACAACCCTTCTTATCACCCTATAAGGACCCACATATCTTGGGCTCAACTTGCCCTTCTTACCAAAATGGACCACACTCTTCATTGGTGACACCTTAAAGTAGACCCAATCACAAACCTTGAACTCAAGATCCCTTCTCCTTACGTCAACATAAGACTTTTGATGACTTTGGGCCTCCCTCTACCTGTCTCTAACCATTCTAACCTTTTCAAGGGCCTCCATAACCAGATTCGTTCCCAAAAAAGCTACCTCACCAACCTCAAACCAACCAACTAGTAATCTACAATGCTATCATAGAGGGCCTCAAAAGGAGCCATACCGATGCTAGAATGATAGCTATTGTTGTAGTCAAACACAATCAACGGAAGATGATCATCCCAACTACCTTTAAGCTCTAATACACAAGCCCTAACCATATCCTCAAGTGTTTAGATAGTTCTTTCGGCTTGGCTATCCATTTAAGGGTGAAAAGTTGTACTAAGCTTAACTCTTGTACCAAGACCCCTTTGAAAGGACCTCCAAAAGTGTGAAGTGAAATGTGACCCACAATCCGATATGATAGACAAAAGAACCCCATGCAACCTTACTAAGTTATAAATGTACAACCTTGCATAATATTCAGCGCCATATGTGTTCTTAACCGATAGAAAGTGAACCGAGTTTTTCATCCTATCAACCACAACCCAAATGGAATCAAAACCCTTTCTAGTCTTGGGCAACCCAACCACAAAATCCACATTAATCACCTTCCACTTCAAAATAGGAATCTCAATGTCTTGGGTTAGGCCACTCGGCCTTTGATATTCAGATTTGACTTGTTGACAACTATGACAACCAAAAATGAATTTGGCAATGTCCCTCTTCATGCCTACCCACCAATGCACATCCCTCAAGTCTCTATACATTTTGGTGGAACCGGGGTGGATACAATAACAAGAGTTATGGGCCTCATCAAGGATCTTTCTATCAAACCATCAATGCACGGTACACATAACCTACTTTGGTACCTAAGGGCACCATCTCCCCCTTGGAAGAAAACCTCCAACTTATCCTCTTTCACCAAGGCCTTCAGTTATAACAATGAGGGAAAAAGATCTGGTTTTGCTATCACCTAATCAACCAAAGAAGATTTAGAACCATCAATAACAACCACACAACTATTACTAACCTCTTCTAACCTAACTCTCAATCTAGCCAATTGATGCACCTCCCTGGCCATTTTTGTATCACCACCATCAACGTGTGCTAGGCTACCCATAGACACCCTACTAAAAGCATCCGCCACCATATTTTCCTTACCGGGATGATGATAATGCACACTCATATCATAGTCCTTAAGAAGTTCTAACCATCTCCGTTGCCTCAAGTTGAGATCCTTTTGAGTGAAGACATATTGGAGGCTCCTATGATCAGTGAACACATCAATGTGCACCCTATACAAGTAATGACGCAAATCTTTAATGCAAACACAACGGCCAGCTAACTCAAGATCATGGGTAGGGTATTTGAGTTGTCTAGAAGCATAGGCTATATGACCTTACCTTTTTGAATCAACACACAACCCAAACCAACCCAGAAAGTATCACAATACAAAACAAATCCCTCAAGCCCATCCAGTAGTGACAATATAAGGGCAGACACAAGCTTATCTTTTAGTGTTTGGAAACTCCTTTCATATTTATTGGACCACACAAACTGAGTCTTCTTTTGAGTCAATTTTCTCATAGGAGAAGCAATAGAAGAGGACCCATTCACAAACCTCTGATAATAGTCCGCTAAGCCTAAGAAACTTCTAATGTCTGACGGGGTCTATGGTCTAGGCAAATTTCTAATCACATCGGTCTTCTTAGGATCAACTTTAATACTATCCCCTGACACCACATGTCCTAGAAAGGCAACCTCCCTCAACCAAAATTTAGACTTTTCGCATTTAGCATATAATTTCCCCTCCCTCAATCTTTGCAACACAACCCTAAATGAGCCTTATGCTCCTCCTCACCATGAGAATAGATCAAAAAGTTATCAATGAAGACCACAACAAAGGAATCGAGGTAGGGTTTAAAGACCCTTTTCATTAGGTCTATAAAGATGGTTGGTGCATTGGTCAACCCAAAAGACATCACTACAAATTCGTAATCCCCATACCTAGTCCGGAAGGCCATCTTTGGAATAGCACACTCCCTCACTTTCACTTCATGATACCCGGACCGAAGATCAATCTTAGAGAAATGGCTAGCCCCTTGCAATTGATCAAATAAATCATCAGTCCTTGGAAAAGGATACCTATTCTTGATGGTGACCCTGTTGAGTTGCCGATAGTCAGTACACATCCTAAGGGACCCATCCTTCTTTTTCACAAATAACACTGGAGCACCCCAAGGTGATTGGTTAGGTCTAATAAATTCCTTCTCCAACAAGTCCCTCAATTATTCCTTCAACTCCGCCGGGGACATATGGTAAGGGGAAATAGAAATGGGTTGAGTATTGGGGAGGAGATCTATGCCAGTCTATTTTCCTTTCGGGAGGAACACTAGGAAGTCATCTAGGAAGACATTAATAAACTCATTTACAACTGGAATTGACTCTATGGGAAGGAATTTAGACTCCATATCCCTAACCTTCACAAGATGGTAAAGACACCCTTTAGAGATTAACTTACAGGCTTTAATGCAAGAGATGAATCTACCTTTGACCACCACATCTTGACTCTCCCACTCGAGGACAGATTCATTTGGAAATTGGAATTTGACCCTATGGATTCTACAATCAATAGAAGCATATTTTGCATGCAAGCAATTAATCCTAAGAATATTATCAAAATCGACCATGTATAACTTAACAAGATCACTAGGCAATATTTTATGCAAGATACAAATAGAATAACTTCTAAAAACCTTTCCACCAACAATAGATGCACCAATAGGAGTAGACACTTTATATGACTCATGAAACAACTCATGGTCAACATGGAACTTTTTGGCAACAAAAGGGCTAACAAACAAAAGAGTGGCACCCCAATCAATCAATGCATACATATCAAAGTCAAAACTTTTCAACATACCGGTAACAACATCAGGGACTTCATCAACCCTTTGCCTCCCATGCAAAGCATAGAACCGGTTGTGCCTTGGGATACCATCTTGTCGGTCACCTCTCCCCAATGGGACCGCATTAGAACCTTATGGACAAACCTTCTTGCCCTTGTTGCGGTTTCGAGGACATTCTATCTCCTTATGCCCCATTTTCCCACAACCATAATAAGCACCAGTATTCTTCAAACATGGGCCACCATGACCCTTACCACACTTCGGACACACATCAATGTAAGCCACACCTCTAACACCTAGGGCCCTCGGAAGAGCATTCGCAATCCTCTTATCAAATGCATGAGTAGACCTTTGGCCTTGATGGAACCAGCTACTTCTTTGGATCTTACCCTCAAAATGGGCCCTCTTGGCCTCATGCCCCCTTCTCTTCCTCAATTTCTGCTCTTTCATTTGTTCAGCGTAGGTCATCAAATGTGACGAGTCCATGTAATTAATCAACATGGTGGACCAGCATTCTTCACTATCAAAGTCAGAAACACCCATCACAAATTTATTCATCCTAGATCTTGATTCGGCCAACAAATGCGGAGCATACTTAGAGAGTTGGGTAAACTTGAGGGCATACTCCCTCAACTCATAGACCCTTATCTCAAATTCATAAATTCCACCAACTTAGCTATCCTAAGTTCATGGGGGAAGAACCGATTAAGGAAGGCTACCTTGAACTCCTCCCAAAGTACCACATAGTTGACTCCCTTTTCGTCCTTCCAATTATTGTACCATATTTGCGCTATCCCTTTGAGTTGGTAGGCCACCAACTCCACCTTATCCTCCGGCCTTACACCCACGATGGATAAAATTTTGTAGACCTCATCAATGAACTCTTGAGGGTCCTCACTCACCCTTGACCCACAGAATTTCAGGGATTCATTCTCATGAAGTCTCTCACCCGAGAGGCTGATGTGGGAGCATGAGGGGATTGGGCCCCTTGGTTGGCTTGATTGGCCACCATTTGTGCAAGCAAGGTGAGAGCATCTCCAAGCTCTCTATTAGTCAGTTGCTCCTCAGGCGTGCGGGCTTGTCTTCCCCTCGTATTACGCATTATCTAGCATAACAACAACAACAACATACCCAGTGAAATCCCACAGGTGGAGTCTGGGACACATTATCTAGCATAGCAAAGTATAACTGTTAGGGGGAAAACTTACTTTAACTCTATAGCACGACTTAGAACTTCAAGAAAGGAAACATTTTCTAAAATGTCTCATAGCCTCCTACTCATAGTTGTGGTACACAACACAACCATGAATAAGACTCTAATCAATACAGTATGCTAAACTCCAAGGATCTAACAACCTAGTGCTCTTGTACCACCTTTGTTACGATCCAAGCCTAGGGCTTAGATGTGACCAGCGAATGGGAACTCGAAGGAACCCTGAACAAGCCTCGTAGCATATCATTCCACATCCTTGGTCGCGAAAACAATAGAATACCACAAGAAATAGTAAATTGGGACAACTAGGGCTAAGGGAACACTTTTATATCATAAACAACAAGAGCCAATAGAGTTAAAGCTCATAGCATAAATACATAACATATCCAACAACACCTCTACTACATAGATAAGAGCAGGGCTAAGACAAAGCAACTGGGCTCACCTTCATAATCAATATATAAGTCAAGGAGAAAAAGTCTTAACACATAGTAAGAGATCATAAGTAATGTCCCCGTAATGGAGGACTCACCAACAAACTTGATAGAAGTTGTACTAGCCACGTGGAGGAGGATGATAATTAAGCTGTAGTCCTACATGGTGACATCATGTAGGCGTACACTATGTGTTAGTACTTTTAAATGTACTAAGTATGTAGGATACAATACAACAATAGATAGGCATCATAAGCAAAATGCATAATCATAAGCAATGAATAACATACTAACAATATGACATGTATAAATGATGCTTGAAGTAAAACCATGCTTATATAGTACATACTATGAGTGTAAGGAGTGACCATTATAGTGCAAGCCAAGGCCTACCACCCCTTTCGATAGGTGTATAAGGTACGAACCCCTTCATGAGGTTGATGGAGTACAAACTCCTCACCGAGGTTGACGGAGTATACCCCCCCTATTAAGGTTGACAGAGTACAAACCCCCCATCAAGGTTGATAGGTACCAACCCCTAACAAGGTTACTTTGGCCTACCACCCCCCAGCTAGACGACCAAGGTACCGACCCATCGATAGGTTACCCGGTCCTACAACCCCCCCAAGCTAGGCTTGGACATCCTCAACACTATATAGAGATAATATATATATATACACCTTTCATCATCATACACAAACATTCCTTTTCATCATCGTTCCATCATTATTTCATCATTACATAGTCATTCAACTCATAAGACATACATCGGACCTTCAATTCCTCAAGAATTTATATCAAGACATGTTATCAAACATGTAGAGGGTGTGTAATACTAGTGTAAAACTATGCAATTCAAGAGTGAAATCATGCTAGAAAAATCAGTATAAATCCATAAATAGATACTTGGTAACACCCTCAAACAATATACATCAAGACCCTTCATCATTTCTCACAATAGACCTTAGATTCATAGCTCCAAACATAGTATAACAGTCACAATTTCATAAACCCCAACATAGTGTGCAGTGAATTTCGTAATAAATAATACCCATGAATAATCAACTCTAAATCATGCAACTTTTAGTAAAGGGTGCTTGGGTATCATGGGTGATAGGAATCCATGAGAGAAACCCACATACTTTATCTTTGGGGATGAACTTGATGATGATTGAAGATGGAGACTTGAAGCTCAAGTGTTTGAATGAGTATTGGAAAATTTTTAGAATGATATGAGGGTGAAACATGGCTAAGTATAGGTATTTTCATGTTTGGGAACACTTAGGCCCAAGACTTAAAAGTCTTGGATTGAAGTCAAAACTTAACAAGAAAATGCACTAGGGCGCGAAAATATCTCTAGAATTTATTTTTTGGGAAAATCAAAATTGCTAATCGTTCACTCTTAAATTGTGGTTAGACCCATTCTCCATTCAAAATAACGCCTCCCCCCCTCCCGAAGAAGAATATGAAGTCGAATTTTTGATATCGTGCACAATTTTTGAGATATATAGAAATTATAATTTCGAGCACTTTCGAGGCACATTTTCGAACATTTTTTGGGGCTGTTACAGTGATAATTGTCGGTTATAGAAACTCTCTAAGAATAAACATATGTTATTTTACTGACCTATATATGCATATTGATATCACTACAACAAATATAATATATAGCTATGAAATTATTAGCTACGACATATAATTTATCACTAATTATTTATTTTTAGTGACAAAAATTACATTTCGTGCTTAAATATATGTGGCATTTACTTTTAATGATGAAACACAAATTCTTGGCAAAGTTTAGTCTACTAAAGTTTTCCACCAAAAATAAATTAGCGTTATTTATTAAGTATTATAAGTTACAAATTTGGAGTTATCAGTGACCCATTATTTTGTCTCTAATTATGTTTCAGTTAGTGAAAAATTATTTTTTATCATAAATTTAGTTAATTTTTTACTATGAAAAATTTTGTCACAAAAAACATATTGAACTATTAGTGACAAACGACTTTTGTCTTAAAATTAGTTAAATTTTGGATACAAAATTTTTGTCACAAAAAATATATTGATACATTTAGTGACAAATCAATTTTAATTAGTTAATTCTGGATATGAAAAAATTTTTCACAAATTATATATTGATATATTAGTGACAAACGAGAATTCGTAGTTAATCATTATAAACTTGAACTGCATAATTTTTTATTCAATGGTGATCTCAGTTCATTTTTGTCAGCAATAGTTCAAAGAATGATGTAGTACAACAATATGAATGAATGCAATGCATGGGGTGGAATCATGATTATTGCACAGCCAGTGAACAAATCTACAGAGCTAAAGTTACCAGGCAGAACACAGGGGGCCTCGCAAACCATGCATTGAAATCACTCAATCACAATATCTCAATGTCGTCACCTTCTTGTGGTCATGGATTTTAAAAAGTGGTACAATCTCTCCCTTGCCACCTCCGCATGGTCAAGGATTTTATAAAAAATGGTATAGTGAAAGTGGTACAATTTCACTCTTGCCACCTCTACGTGGTCAAAAGATTTTATAAAAGGTGGTATAATATCTTAATTCCTTGCCACCTCCACATGGTCAAAGGGTGTTACAGATGCAATATGAGATGAATGCATGTCAATGCCACAAATCAAGGTATATAACAACAATAATGAGAATACCAGTAAATAACCATCATAGAATCAAAGAATTAATGAAAAGTGTCAAAATTGGAACCACAAGTCATCACCATGTCTCTGATAACCATACTTTCACCAATAGCCAAATATATCGATGATACCAGACTTCGCAAGTCTCCAAAATATGCATATAAGTTCCAGAAGTATCTCAAACACCATCAATTACCACAATATTTTCGAAATAATATCATAAGTTTTGTATTATCATAAAAATATCGAAAAGTGTCCCAGATATCAAGGATATATCTCAATTTTCCAACAGAATCATAATTTACTCTAGCCCTAATATAACTGACACCACATTTCACCAAAATATCGTTATAACAATCAAATTACTCATGAAACAATTCAACATGTTACAATTATCAGATAAACATTCTAACAACTCAAATGCAATCCGAAAAGGTTAGCCAAACCTACCTCAATGTCGAAATCGCACTCAAACCAAGAGCTTCTTGTCACCCAAAGTCTCCAACACAAGATCAAATCAATCAACTGCTGCCAAGAAGAGATAATTCGCTTCAAGAGATGAACTTTGGTATCCATATTGGCATGAATTTGATTTAGGGGAAAAAATATTAAAAATTAGGGCTAAGTTTTGAGATTGCGAATCTGGAATTAAACTAAAAATTATAATTCAATGCGAGGAAAGGATTTTGTGCGTGAAAATTCCACTAAAATTGAGCTCAAATTGAAGGAGAAATGAACATTTAAAATTTCTAACTCAACGTCATGGAAAACCCAATTTTAAACATACAAAATCATGAAACTCAAGACAAAATCAAGAGAAAAGTAGTGAAAATCATTAATTTTAAGGTTAGAAATACTTACCAAAATATTTTTCCCGAAACACACTTCAAAAATCGCCAACAAAGCTTGAAAATGTTGAAAATGGATGAAAAATGGTGTTTCACAATTTTTAAAATTGTTCAGGCATATTTACACTCCGTGAATGCAGAACAGGATCTGCGAACGAAGAGGGTCCCACAAATATCCTTCGTGAATGCGGAGAAGGAACAACTAGACCTCCACTAAACGTGTAGAACGACAAAGCTAGACCTATGCGAACGTGGATGTCAATCTCGCGAACATGCAGAAGAGATGGGAATTGCACCAGATTTTTCCAAGATTAGTAAAACTAATTAAAATTTCAATTCAGAGCAGACCCCCGGGGTCCATTAGAAACTTGATGCGCACAAATCAAAAATGAATCTCTACCATAAATGGTGATCCAGACTCAACGAAATTAGCAAAATTCGATTTTGAGGTCTCCTTGACCCGGTTCCCAATAAAGCTCGTTAAAACTCAAAATACCAAAATTATCTTTGGAAACTCTAAAAATTACAACAAATTCATTTCTAGCATTAGTTTCACCATCGGAACTGTCGAAATTTTGAGTAACGCTACCAAACTTCAAATGTTGACCAGAGTCAAACTTAGGCGCCGGAAACAACTAATAATGCAACTTTCGGTCCAAAATCCCCATTTTGACTCAAAATTTAGTTTTGCAACTTCTCCTCAACCAAATTCGACGTTTCGGAGCTAATGGAATCGATGAATTTTTTATTCAACATTCTAAACTCAGAATGGTACAAAAACTCATTCTTTTAATAACTAAGCTTCCAAAAATGTCAATACTCACATTTTCCATTTCTAAAATGCAAGATCTCAGTTCCAAAAAACACGAATAGTTCAAAATAGGTCTAAAGCAACTTATAAAATGATAAAATATTAATTTTCATCGATAAGCTCAGAAATGCCTGGTAAGGTCATTACATGATAATATCAGCAAGTAATTTCTAATTAATTTTGAACTTGGATCTAATTACTAGGAAGTTCCTCAATTAAAAGTTTTAGCCAATTTTTAAAGCGGGAATACTATTTTTGGTTTAAAGCAAGATTTTTTTTCACTTTGTTTTTGGTTTAAAAGCAGGGAAGACAAATTAGGCAAAAGAAATTTGCTCTTTTCTGTTTTGCTTGTAATTTTCTCCAATCTAGCAACAAATGGCTTAACCCTTCCCTCATTTGTCCTATGGATTCACTCCTCGCCTAGCCCACTCCAATTGGCAATGAAAAATGGTTGGTCTTACCTCTCCGTGATCACTGTTCTTTCTTTGAATTCATAGGTTTTCTTTTATTTGTTTGTTAATTTTTTATTTTGTTTCTCAAAAGTGTAGATGTCTACCTTTTGTGATCCAATCTTTGTTTTTCAGATAGTCCTAACAACAGGTTTCAAAATTGGGGAATTGAGGTTTTTTCCTTAGAAATATGGTCACTCTTCTGTAAGTTTTCTCCTTATTGAGCATTGTTCATCTCATTTCTAGCAATTGTTGTGTGTTGCTTTTCAGTTTTCATCAATTTGACCCAAATTAATTTGGACTAAAAGTTCACTTTAAAATGGTTAAGCTTATTCATCAAGTGTGAGAGTACTGCTGAGTGTAATTTATTTGTAGACTCTTATAGTATTATGTTGTCTTCCACGATTGATAAATGAACTTCTCTATTACTTATCAAAATTGTGTGAACTGAATAAGAATTCATCTACTAATTATTTATTTGAATTCTTCCACATACCTAAAGTTCACATCTTTCTTACATACAATTTGATCAAAAGATTACGTGATAGAGGAAATAGAACCAAAATTCTCTCTTTTGTGTATGACACTTGTGTTTGGTGACTGGGATACAACATTTGTTGATAGAGAATGCACTTTGATATCAAATGTTGATGCATTGACCAGTAAAGTTTCACTGAGAAATGACTTAGGAAAAAAAAAATTGCTGAGATCTTTCAATCTAATGTACATCAACTATACCTCAGACCCAGATTAATTGGGTTAGGCTTTATGCATCCTCTATGTCGAAAATGTTAGTAACTTCTTAAATTTTATTTTTATTTTTAAAATTTCAGTAGCTCAGTTGGTTGACTACATAAATGTTCAACTTGTTGGCAAGGGTTTGATCACCACCTAATGATCTCCTACCCTATTTTCACTGCCCCAACTTTTCCAAAAAAGAATCATTTATTTATGTTCAGCTCTTTTTATGTCTCATTTATTCTAGAGAATTTGGCACTGTTAGCCTATTTCAACAATAATTGTCAATCAACTGGCGGCTGTCATGTGGTCATTGATGATGACTTCGTCTAATCTGGAGGTAACCTAATTGAATGTCAGGTAATCCTATCTCTTGAATGTATCGATGTTCAAATTGTTATGTTTTTCTCAAATTTGAGTTATTGAACCAGACTATTCTTTTATATCTATCTATCTTATTTTAGTTTTGGGTTGTGAAGCAGTCATATAGAAGTCTGGTACATTCTTTCCTTATTTTACATTTACAGAAATACGTTCATTGAATAAATTTTCTGATTGCTTCTTGTCCCTTCTTACCTGATTTTGTATATCAGTAGGGGATATGTCTTTTTCTATACAAATTATGTACATGCTAATTTTTATTTGTTTAGCTAGATCCCATGTTTTTGAACCAATGCATTTTTGGATTAATTTTCTTTCTCAGCATGTGAAGTTAAACCAACTATTTATTTTCCTAAGATATGTAGCTAAAGCTTCTTAAGAGAAGCAAAGAATTTTTCTCTTCTCTTTCTACTCTTTATTTGTGAAGTTATATAAGAAATTTGAATTGAAAGCATTAGGTAGAAAGTGATTGATAAGAATACATTAGTACTTATCACCTCTATTTGACATTGTAATATTTAGAAAGAAGCAGAAAAATTTAAAAGAAAGACTTATGATCACTTGGTACACAGGTTTTTGGTGAAAATCAATACTTACTAGTAACAAAAAAAGGTTGTAGTTTATATTAAAAGGATAAATAAAGAGTCTAATGGCTTGTATCAAATAGGGTACCTGTTTGCTTTCTCTTTGCATATCATTCAATGCATAGCATGAAAAATAGAATAAAATAAAGTGAAGACGATCAGAATTCAACAGATATTGCGAAAGAGAAATAAAGTTTTTGTTGATTCTTGGGATATAAAGGCAGACTCAACCATGACAATAAAAAGGGAAAAAAAATAAAATATGCTACACATGTCAAATCTTTCCATCATCAGTCATCACATCTTTTGTTCTCGAAGTGATCATTTTATTGTGTGGTTTGATCTACTGCAGGGGTAGAAATTATATGCATGACCTAATGGGTGCAAATCTTTTATGAGGTAAGTTATGTATTATTTGTCTTTGTCGTGCTTATAAAATTGGATATTACAATATATGAAAGACATAAAACATATATATTACAAATTCTTTTTTTTTATCTTAGTATAAACACTTTAAATTAGATCTTAGTTGTCTTTCCTCTTAGTTGTCTTTCCTCTTTTGATAGGTACAAAAGGTGAGAAATGAGCAGGAGAAATGAGCTACTAAGATTCTTCTAATATAAAGGTGAGAATATTCAACACTAATCACAAGCTAAGTGTCATCATATTATTGATATTTTTGGAAGAAATCTTAGTTTATTGTCTAGTATAGGAATAATATTCAGTAAAAATTTTTGTTGGACATTTTTTTAATCTAAGGAGTTTGTAATAAGATATTACCTTAGTATAATTTTAGTTATTAATAGCATGATCATGGATGAATTTATTATTATCTAGCATGTTTTATTATTTAATTTTCAATTTATGCAAACCAATTTTAAAAAATAATATCAATATGAAATAATTAAATATCATTAAACATTTATATTCAGTGACGAAAGATTTTATCATACTTTTAGCAAATATTAAATTAATTTTTTCAAGATAAATGATTTCTTCATGAAATAAATTAATTATAAAAAAATTGAATATATTTAGTGACGTAATAAACTTGTTCCAAATACCCTCCTTTTCTTGCATATGTATTTTTTGTGACTATTATCATTGTCACTAATCATGATAATTTATAATGACAATTATACATTGTCCGTAAAATAATATTTTTAGTGACAAAATGATATATTTAACTACAAAATTGTTAACTTTTTTAATTAAAAATGTTTTGTCTCTAATTTTTACATTTAAGGACAAAATAAGTTTTTTGTGTATAAAAAGCAATCATCAATGATGAAATTAAATTTATTCAATTATGAAAGACAGAGAAAATTAGAGACAATTAGTGTCGTCATTAATTGTTTAAAATAATTAGTGACGATATAGCTTTGTCGGGAGTAATAACATTTTTAGTGACAAAATCATACTATTAACTATGAAAAAATTAGACATTTTATGACAAAAGAAATTTGTCACAAATGCTTATGCATTTAGGGACGATTCTCTTTTTTGTAGTTAATATAAATTTTTTAGCAACAAAAACACTAAATGGTCTTTATATACTTTTAGTGACCCATCTTTAGGGACGACCGAATGACAAATTTTTTTTTCGTCATACAAGATCTTCTATGGAGAAATATAATTTATATGTGACAAAATTATTTGTCCCTAATAATCAAATTTTTTTAGTGATAATTGGTGACTGTATTTTAATGAAAGCACTGTATATATTGTTTTAAATTTACATGTTATATTATTGTTGAGTTGAGTTAATTCCTTCTTTGAGTACCTTTGAGCATGTTGTTCTATTTAGCCATATTACATACTGTACATTTTATGTACTAGCATCATTTGACACTGCATCTTTTCATAATGCAGATGCAGGTGTTACAGATCCTCAGTAGACAATTCATTGAAAATTTCATCACTCTACAGAGTTTTGGTGAAACCTCCTAACATTCGGAGGATGTCTTTTATTTTAATTTATGTCTCTCCTTTCTTAGTTGAGGTAGCTCTGGGATTGTCTTGGCACCTTCATAGTTATTAGAGGCTTCATAGAGAGATTTAATTGACGTACTTGGAGTTTGTTTTGGAAACTATCTTTGTTAATAGAGAGTTGATTATTTAAGTGTAACACCCCAATTTTTTTAGCTAATATTGAGTCATCCTTTATATGATATAGGATTTTAGTTAACGATTCTTAATTGAGTATAAGTGTTAAAGTCAATTCTTAAAGTGGGAATGAAATTGGAAATGATCTAAGGTCATATGAACCCTCTAGTACGATGTTAAGCTAAAAATTTTCTTAGCGTTTGAGTTCTAACGTAAGATTTTATAAAAATTAGATGGACTAGTGACTTTTAGGTTGTATATACATGCTAGGATCAAATTCATAAGTATTTAAAATATATTAAATATGATATAGAGTCATAAGGGATCTTTTACATCAAGCCAAATCCAAAGAATTTCTAGTAATTAAGTTTTCGTATGAGATAATAGAAGGGTCAAGTTGAAATGATCATATCTCCTAAAGTATAATGAGTTAGGTGACCCATAATATATCAAATCTAAGATATTTGAATTATCTTTCCAACGTATCCAATTTTGCCTTAATCAGAGTTTGGAGTAGAAAGTTATGACCATTTTAGTGAAAGAGTGCAGAGTTATCTGAAGGTCCGCGCCTAGAGCGCATCGCAGACCTGACGCGGACCCTTACTAGATAAGCTATGATTTTTTTTCTTTTTATTTTGAGGGGAATTTTATCCTAAGACCTTTGGGGGTCTATTTAAGGTCTTAAAACACATAAAACGTCACTTTTCATAATTAAAAACTCTCTCCTTCACTCCTAAACATAAACGCTCAAGAATCATCAAGAAAGTCATCAAGTTAGGATTAGCCTTAAAGATTCATCTTCAAGGTAAGTTATTCTTCATAAATTTTAATCTAACTAACCCAAATTTCTTTATCTATTCATGAATCTCTAATAGAATCTTAAATCATAACCTAGGGTTTCAAGAAGACGAATTTAAGAATCCTAAGAAAGGATTTCTAGATTCTTCTTTTTCAAGAATGTAGGGTTCTTCTTCAAGAACTCTAAAGTTTCTTAGTCAAGAACTCAAAAATCAAAGAGAGTTCCTTCAACTAATGTCCTTCTAAGTTCTTTCACTTTAAAAAAACTACCAAGATCGAGGATTTTCTCTAAGCAAGCTAGTACTCATCAAATTTCGATATCAACTTTTCAGGTATTAAGGGCTACCTATAGCGTTGGACTGAGTTCATTCATGCGTTCCACATATTTAATTTCCATAATTGAGTTCAAATAGAGTTTTACCCTAGTTCGTGAACTCTAAATGAGTTAATTCCTCTTCCATTGAGTTAAATATATTTATGCACTGAGATTATAATTATTATTATATTTTATATTATTGGAATTTTGGTCCATGGATACTTTTCCATGAACCATAATGAAGTTGATGATCATGGCCTTCCTATACATCCTTTGATATTGGGATTTATGATTTTTCATGCATTAAACAAGTATATTGAATAAAGATTTTGCATGTTCTAGTAAAGATGATGATGACTTTTCTATGAATTGATGAAAGAGTAATTTAAACTAATATTATATATGTATTTTATTAGGTACAAAGAGTTACATGTTAGGGAATATATTTTGATGAGATGATGCATGAGTTAATGAGTTTTTGAAGAAAAGCATGTGATTTACTAAAATCTTCTACTAAATTGAGGTCTTAAGTTGAGATACTACTTTTAATTGTTAAACTAGTTAAACCTCAAAACTACTACAAAAATCTATGAATCTTGATTTAAACTCAAGAAAAGTATTAGTAAAAGTATTTTATGAATAGTTAAACATAAAGCCTATGATTTTAGACAGTTTTGAAAAAAGTTAAGGGAATGTTAAGTTGGGCTAAGTCCCAAAGAGAAGAAAGTAATACTTTGAGAAAGAATATTCTTTTAAATATGAGCATATAATTAATAATTTTGGGAGTAGTGTTGAGCACCGATATGAGTGAGAGTAATAATAGCTTGAACTCATAAACTACGTCAGGATAGGATTGTACCAAGGTATAACTCCTCACTTGCCATTGAGATGGCCTAGTTTTGGGATGGATCCACTCCTTTAGTTTTCGTTCCTTACCCCGACAAAGTATGAGACGGCTCTGGTATCATGGGCAAGACGTTATATAATCATGAAGCTCATAGTGATAATTTTCGTTTGGAGAAACTCCCCAAGAAGTAAAGTTTATTATTTTACACATTGAGATTTATTATTTCTTTATTAAAGTATTTCTTTTTATTATGTTGCATATTTAATTGAGTTGAGCTATTTGTAGAGTTAAGCATTTGAGCATCATAAATTTTATTTATTGAGTTGTATTCATTAATGCATTCAGTAGTTCTTTATATTGAGTTGCACTTTTAAACAAGTTCAAAAACATATGTTTTACTTGCATGACATACATTTGTCAATTAAGCTATCTCACAGTTTAATTTTAAAGTGAGTATCCTGTTCTTAATACTTTTTGGCCATCTTACGTATCATACATTCCACGTACTGACGCTGCTCGGCGTTGCATCATGAAATGATGCAGGTACAGGTGTTAGAGATCCTCAGCAAGCATTTCATTGAAGATCTATTTGGTCATAGACAATGGTGAGATCTCCTTACTTTCGGAGGAACCCTTTTATTTTAGTTCATTCTTTTTTTTATTGTCTTGAGGTAGCCTTGAACATATCTTGGCACCTTCTTATGAGTTGATAGAGGCTTCATAGACTGAGTTAGATAGAGAACAGTAGAGTTTGTCCTACTTTCAAAGTTAATTTTGAAAAACTATTATTATTTATTTCAACTGAAACATTGAGTTATTTAATACAACATATAAAATTATTTTACATGAGAATTTACATGTCCACTTGAGTACTTTCTTTTGTTTTATTAAATCTTTCACTAATTGTATAAGTGAATTGATCCAAGAGGTTCTCTTGAGAACCAACAATGATTTCTGAGTGTCAGTCATACCCTGGGTGTAGTCTCGAGGTGTGACATTAAGTTATTTGATTTTTATCATGACATCCCTAATCCCACATACATTTATCTGATTCTGTGAAGTTTTGCAACTTAAGCATGTGATGAAGTCAAGTGGTTCTCTTAGAAACTAGCAGTGATTTTTGAGTGTCGGCCATGCCCAGGATACCCTCTCGAGGAATGACAGAAATCCACCTTATCCTAAATCATTCACCTAAATTCTAAATTTTCAAGGATTATCTTCTTCTCAAAATTCTCCCAAGACTCTATTGAAGCTCAAGCTAAGGTTTTCAATTTTCTTCATTTATATATTTTTTCAGCATCTTACTCAAGGTATGCGAGTGTTCATCCATGAGTCTCATTTACCCATGGAACCCAAAGAATTCTCAACTTTTTCAATCAATTCCAAAGATAAAATTTATGAATTTTAATGATTTATATTCAATTTCAGGAATTTACTAAGGTCATGTCATCGGTCGAGGTTGAGGGTTAGGGGTAGAGGTTGTAAGGGAGACTCGGGGTAATTCAATTTAAGCGTCGGGTTGTGGAATATAGGATAACTTACAGGGAAATCCATAGAGCTAGTGAAATGTCTTAAGAGGAGACATATTAATATAGCATGTGTCTAGGAGACCAGATGGGTAGGCACTAAGGCTCGGGATGTGGATGGGTTTAAGCTGTGGTACTCGGGTGGTTCTAGGGATAGAAATGGTGTGGGTATCTTAGTAGACGAGGGTCTGAGGGAGTGTGATTGAGGTTAGGAGGGTTAATGATAGGATGATATTTATCAAACTCATAGTTGGTAGATATGTGGTGAACATAGCTAGTGCTTATGCGCCTCAAGTAGACCTAGATGAGGAAGTCAAAAGGCTCTTTTGGGAGGATCTGGATGAGGTTGTGAGAGGCTTACCGGAGACGGAAAAAATTTTCATTGGAGTTACTTTAATGGGCATATCGGGGCAACTACTAGCGGATTTGAAGGTGTTCATAAGGGCTTTGGTTTTGGGGAGAGGAATGGATGTGGGACGTCTCTCTTGGATTTTGCCAAAGCCTTTGAGTTAGTGATTGCCAACTTATGTTTCCCAAAGAGGAAAAACCACTTGATTACCTTTCGTAGTACGATAGCTAAGACTCAGATTGACTACCTACTTCTCTGAAAGGGCGATAGAAGCTTATATAAGAATTGCAAGGTTATTCCGAGTGAGAATGTTTTCACTCAACATAGGCTTTTAGTGATGGATGTGGAGATCAAGAGAGCTAAGAAGAAGAAGGTTATGTATGCCCGACCTCGGATTAGATGGGGAGGCCTTATTCCTTCCCTTTCCTGCGAGATGGAAAAAAAGTTGAGAAACTTAGAGGCGTAGAGTAGTGAACGTAATGTGAACAATATGTGGGACATAACTGATGGTTACATAAAAAAGGTAGCTACCGAGGCACTAGGGGTTTCGAGAGGGATCTTTGGTGGACGTCAGGGCGATTGGTGGTGGAATGATGAAGTCCAGGGTAAAGTGAAAGTTAAGAAGGTCACCTACACAGAGTAGCTAGAGTGTAGGAATGAAGATGAAAAGCAAATTCTTAAGGTAATCTATAAAATGGCCAAGTCAGAAGCTAAGAGGGCAGTGACGAAGGCTAAGTCAGCAGCATTTGAGCGCCTTTATGAATAATTAAGTGATAAGGCGGGGAAAAGAGATTGTATAGGCTCGGTAAAGTAAGAGAAAGGAAGGCTCGCGACCTGGACCAAGTGAAGTGCATCAAGGATGAGGAGGGCGAGGTATTAGTGGATGACACTTCCATTAAATTAAGGTGGCAAGCTTACTTCCATAAACTCTTAAATCAAAAAGGAGATAGGGATATTGAGCTGGGTGAGTTGGAAAACTCCAAAAACTATCCTCATTTTGGGTATTACAGGCGGTTCAGAGTTGAGGAGGTAAGACGGGCTATTAGTAGGATGAAGAGGGGGAGGGCGTTCGGGCCCCATGAGATTTCGATAGACTTCTGGAAGAACATGATCAAGGATGATATTGAGTGGTTGACTAGATTGTTCAACGGTATTATGAAGACTGCCAAGATGCTTGACGAATGGAGGAGGAGTACAATGGTTCCATTGTATAAAAATAAGGGAGATATTCAAAACTGTAACAATTACAGGAGTATCAAGTTGTTAAGCCATACTATGAAGGTCTGGGAGAGAGTAGTGGAGATGAGGGTGCGAAAAGTAGTATCTATCT
>JAABOM020011799.1:0-19462 GCA_011800125.2 Solanum clarkiae | reverse complement strand
AATGGATTGACAATAGAAAATATCTATAAAGAATTAGTCATTAGAATCAAGAAATTTGATAAAAATAGTTTTGGGCTCCATGAGTGAAAGGAACCATGGATGAAGACCCTCATACCTTAGACTTGGAGTTTCTTGAAGAAAATTGGAAGAAGATTTGAGGCTAGACTTGGTTTTTTTGAATTACAACAAAACTTCTTGAAAATCTTTAGAATGGATGGAGAATTTAGTGAAGATTGGAGAGGAATTTGAGAGGTTTTTTTGGTGAGTTTTGGAGTTAAAAATAGCTAAGAATGAGAGTTTTATGTATATATAGAAGTTAGGTAATTACCCAATTGTCCTTGAGTGAAAAAGAGAGTTTTTGACCTACGGCATGTCCAGTCCGCGTCGCGGCCATGACGCGGATAACCAATGCTTGCAAAATTTCATTGAAAAAATATTTTTTTAAACGGGTAAAATATACATTGTAGGTAACTGTTGCCCCACACAATTTTGCCCTCTGAACAAGAATATGAGGTCGGATTTGTAAAATTCTTCACGAATTTTGTGATATTTAAAAAATGCATCGTAGGGTCTTTTCGAGCTACACCTTAGGGGTGTTTCAATATCCCCCTCTTGGGAACATTTGCGCCGAATGTGAATAGACATAGCATGAATAAAACAGAACATCTATAAACTCCTTACTAAAATAGTAATGCAAATTAAATATTATTTTCATGCAACTTTCAAAGTCTCTGTCGTGGAAATCATTTTAAAAGCATGAGTAGCACATTTTCATAATTGCACATAAAACATCAATCAACTCTCCTCATGAGCATGGATGCATAATAAGTAACATGTCAAGACTAGATAAATGATGTATGAGAATGAACATGAACTACCATTGTTACCAATATGCCAACAGAACCACTTACCAATACATCAGCTATAGCACCACCACTTACGAAACCACTCAGTACCAACCATCATCCTATTCAAGGAAACACACACATGCCGGGCATGTGGTACGGCTCTCTCTCTTCCCTTCCTAGTGGCCACCGGGTTGTCCCTTCTCTTGTACCCTAATTCACCATACTCAAAGCAACCTTCTTGATCCACTATCATTAGTAAGAGGATTAATCTTAGGTACTTCTAATGACATGACATGGATCATAACAAAGAGAAATATTTCCTAAAGTGCCTCATAGCTTCCTATCCATAGTTGTGGCATGCTTCACAATCATGAACAAGACTACACTCGATGCGGTGTGTTGGATGTCTGAGCAGCATTAATAAACCTAGTGCTCTGATACCAAGCTTGTCACAACCCAAGAATAGGGCCTAGACGTGACATGACGAATGGGAAGCCCGAAGGCAACCTAAGCAAGATTCTAGACATATCATTGGCATATCCTTGGTTTCGCAGAAATAATAAAAGATAAATAAGCACATAGCAAATAAGTCTAAGGGGCGGGTAAGTATGACTCACGCTTTGGGGGCATTTAGGGACTTGGGACTTTCCTCACTTTCCACCATAATAAATAGCATCAAATAGTATCATAAAAGGGATAGAGTCTAAGGGATACGTCTCCATAAAATCTCAAAATCAAATTATAGATACATAGTGTAGTATACAACAACACCTTTAAGCATGAATAGGATGGGGGCCAAGACATTTTCAAGGCTCACCCTCAAACTAGAAAATAAAGTGCAATAAAGTCTCAACATAAGTAAGATAGAAACCAGGTATTGTTCCCTAACTAGAGGACTCACCAAATCTCTTCTTCCAATTATCCAAAGCTAATGACATGGAGGATATCGATGAGTGCCGATCCCTACATGGTGAAATCATGTAGGCATAGAGTATGCATTAGTACTTGGAGTGTAGTAATTATTTGGGCTGCAATGCAATAAGAGAAGCAAGCCATAGTAATCGAAATGCATAAATATAATCAAAGATGTATGCTCAATATGCCATGCATGATCAATGCTTAAAGTAAAACACAAGTGGAGGTAATCATACTTGATTAACTCATAAAAAGCATAATAAAATGGCATGAGTAGCTCATCCATATACGTTGTACTAAAGGCTGAGGAATATTGTGTCGGTCATAATAATAAAGAACCATCATAAGTCATCATAAGAGAATATCTTGGGGACATAAAGGGGACATATGAATATATAAGGAAAACCATGGATCAAGAATGACATATACCATAAAGCCTTGGAGATTTTGTAAAAAATAATGAGAAATACAAGATGTCATACATAACTAAAGTATTAATATTCTTGGATGGAAAATACATCACTTTACATTAAAGACTATTTTATTATGCAAGGAACATTGGCAATCATAACGGAGAATACCTTACACATTTGTAGAACTCATCATGTACCTTTAGGGAAATACTAATTAAATTTGTGAAACCAAGAATCATAGGAACTTCAAATCACCTCTGGACATAACATAAAAGAAACATTTAATTATCATAAGAGGGACAACTTAGAACCATAAGGAGAACTTGAACATGAGCGAAAGCAACCTTTAACCGACATAAACCATGTCAGCTAAGCCATGGAGTCCCGATGTTTTTCCTACACCAAAGGAAAGTGGGAAGTCACTTGCCAAGGTACCTCCTATGATTCCTAAGTGGATCCACAAAAGCTTTGCTATTGAGCAACCTCTACTATAGGTTGGTCTAGAAATCAACCTCTACTAGTGGTGATTCATATTTCCTACAGTGGCACGTAGATATAGTACAATGGGGTTCTACTTGAGGTTTCACGCCTCTTCTAACGGGGAGGTTCCACATCCATCCCAAGGTCCACTGGGTACTAAGTAAACTCTTATGAAATAATCATAGGGAGGAATCATGAAATTCATCAGTGGAGAGATACTCTACTAACCCATCCCATAAGCCTTGTAAAACAATGCAGGGGAATTCTACTAACCCATCCCATAAATATTTAGAACATTAATCATCATCATAAGGATAGCTCCTATATCTTGGCTAAGTCTCTACTATCAGCTAGCATTGTAATCTTTGCTAGGCCTGTACTATTGGCTAGTATCATCATTATATCCCTCTCCTCTCGGGTCATTATTTCATATCCCTCTTCTAACGGGTCATTATAGTCTCATGATCATAATTAGAGGGGGACTTATATTTATTTTATTCATTCACACTAAATTTCATAAGACTAGTCCCATTAGACGTACAAACATGAGGGTAATCATGACATACACAACTTGTCAAACAAAACATTATAAGGAGGCTTTACAATAACATGTAGCTTTCATAATATCTTAATGAATTTCATATAATACTTGATATACCTCGTCCTCTGTAACATTCATGTACTAGAACACATATAGCGAAACCTTTTCATTATTTATAAGAAACTTCACCATTGGACCCTCATCATTAAGAATCATTAAAATTAGCAAACTCAACTTGAAAATTGGGTGGGCTCATGCATGTAATTTTAAATTAAATAACTCAAGAGGACTATGCATGAAAGTAATGCATTTCATCACTTTATATCATCTCTAGAACAACCCATCTCATATCATCTTTTAAGACATGGACATGGAAACATGAAATTCATCTCATACAATCCTTAACTCCATAGTGTCTCATGGTATCAAAAATTTATAACTTTGAATATCATAGACTAGCTCATCACACCATCACATCATAATATCAAACAAAGGGTTTCATATCATTCGTAACATTTTGACATTCTCATGAACTCATAGCATACTTAATTTGCCTTCAACATCAACGACATCCATAACTCACATGTGCTACCATAAGCCTTCATGACATAAAAGAGTTGCCACTATCATAGTCAAAACATGTTGGGTATATGTATTTAAGCTTCAAACCATTTAATTCAACAATAAGGAATATGAGAGGGGTAAATTAAAGTCATTTAAGAAGTCATTCAAACAACCCAACAACATACTTGAAAAACCCCAATTTGGGTGTTCTGAAAACCATTCAAAAATTCATAATATTTTAGAGTCTTTCAAGATGCCATAGCTCATAAAGCTTTAATGTAATAAACATATCATAATTCCAATCATTAGTAGGATCCCATGCATCAATAAATTAAGAATCAACAAATTTTTAACATTTTTCATGTAATGGATTGATAATAGAAAATGCCCATAAAGAATTAGTCATTAGAATCAAAAAATTTGATAAAAATAGTTTTGGAGCTCCATGAGTGAAAGGTCCCACGGATAAAGACCCACATACCTTAGACTTGGAGTTTCTTGAAGAAAATTCGCGAAAAACTTGAGGCTTGACTTGGTTTTCTTGAATTCTACCTAAACTTCTTGAAAACCTTGAGAATGGATGGAGAATTTGCTGAAGATTAGAGAGAAATTTCAGAGGTTTTTAAGGTGAGTTTTGGAGTTAAAAAATGGCTAAGAATGAGGGTTTCATGTATATATAGACATTGGGTAATTACCCAATTTTCCTTTAGTGAAAAAGGGAGTTTTTGACCTATGGCGCGTCCTGTCGGTTTCGAGGTCACGACATGGACACCCAATGCTTGCAAAATTTCACCGAAAAATATTTTTTTTGCACGGGTAAAATATACATTGTAGGTAACCATCTCCCGACATAAATTTGCCCTATGAACATGAATATAAGGTCGGATTGGTGAAATTCTACACGGATTTTGAGATATTAAAAAATGCATCATAGTGTCTTTCCGAGCTATGTTGAGGGGTATTTCACTTAAGACTTGAAATCATATAAGGGACTTTAATTAATACCTTTAGCTTGAGTAGAATGGAAGAGATATAAGTATCACTTTTTCATGTCTGTCTCGGCTTCCCATGTGGCAATTTCAACTTGTTGATTTCTCCAAAAGACGTTGACAGAAGCTACATTTTTGTTTCTCTTCCTCTTTACTTGTCTACCCAAAATCTCCACTGGGACCTCCTTATAGGTCAAATTATCTTCTACAACAGCCATAACTTCCAAGGGCACTATAGCACTTGGGTCACCCAAACACTTTCTCAGTATGGGCACATGGAAGACCGGATAAACCATCTTCATCTCCATAGGCAATTCCAACTCATATGCAATCTTACCCATTATTCTCAAGATCCTATAAGGACCCATACATCTTTGGCTCAATTTACCTTCCTTGCCAAATCGGACCAAACCCTTCATGGGTGAAACCTTCAAGCAAACCCAATCAGCAACCTTAAACTCAAGATCTCTTCTTCTCACATAGTAATATGACTTTTGGTCACCTTCATCCGTCTTCAATCTTTCCCCTTATCAACCTCACCTTCTCCAAAGCTTCTATACCTAAATCTGGTGCAATCAAAGCCACCTCACCCATCTCATCTAGGTATTTTCCCGTAGTCTTTATCCATTCTTATGGAATCAGAAGGAATAGAATAGGATGATCTATAAGCCTCTTTCAAAATCAATTCCTCAAGTCATCAACATTAAGCACACACAATCTACCTTGGTACCTAAGTTTACCATCTTCCCCTAGGGAGAAAACCTCCAATTTACCATCTTTTATCAAGACCTTCAACTCCAACAAAGAAGGATAAAGATCTTCTTTTCTCTTGACCTCCTCAATCAAGGAAGATTTAGAGTGATCAACAACCACCACACCACCTTTTTCAACTTCATCGAACCAAACTCCCAACCTAGCCAACCGGTGAACTTCTCTAGCCACCTCTTTGTCACCAACATCAATATTAGCTAAACTACCCAAACCAATCCTAGAAGCACTACAATAACCACAAGCCCTTCTAACCCTTCCGATAAGCACAAAATAGGAGCGGAGACAAGCTTGTCTTCTTTAGGGTCAACTTAGTCATAGGGAAAGAAATAGAAGATAAACCATTCAAAAACCTCCGATAGTAACCCGCTAAACCCAAGAGACTCCTAATATCAAATGCAGTCAACAGTCTAGGCCGATTTCTTATCATTTCGATCCTATTAGGATCCACCTTATTACTATCACCCGACACCACATGCCCTAGAAAAGAAACCTCTTTAAACCAAAATTCACCATGTTTAGCAAACAACCGCTTATCCCTCAAGATTCGCAACATCACCCTCAAGTGATTTATATGTTCACCCTCACTCTAGGAATAAATTGACATATCATCAATAAAGACCACCACAAACATGTCAAGGTAGAGTTTAAAGACCCTATTCATGAGATCCATAAATATAGCCGGTCCATTAGTCAACCCAAATGACATAACCATAAATTCAAAGTTCCCATACCTAGTCCGAAAAGTCATCTTGGGAATTTCACACTCCCTCACCTTCAATTGGTGATATCAGGACTGAAGATCAATCTTAGAAAAGTGACTAGCCCCTTTAAGTTGATCGAAAAGGTCATCAATCTTTGGTAGAGGGTACTTGTTATGTATGGTGACTCTATTAAGTTGCCGGTAATCAATGAACATTGTGAGGGAACCATCTTTTTCTTCATAAGCAACACTGGTGCACCCCAAGGTGGCTTACTAGGACTTATGAAACCTTTTTCCAACAAATTCCTCAATTGATCCTTGAACGCCTTTAATTCCATTGGGGCCATAGTGTAAGGGGGAACGAAAATGGGTTGAGTATCAGAAAAGAGGTCTATGTAAAAGTCTATTTCCTTTTCGGGAGGAACACCGAAAAGCTCATTAGGAAAGACATCGAGAAACTCATTAACTACCGGAACTGACTCAATAAGAAGGACTTTAGACTCAACATCCCTAACCCTCACAAGATGATAAAGGCAACCCTTGGAAATATATTTTGGTCTTTAAGACAAGAAACGAATCTACCCTTAACCACCACATCACGACTTTCCCACTCAAGGATGGGCTCATTAAGGAATTGGAATTTAACCCTTCGAGTTCTACAATCAATAGAAGCATAATATGCATACAACCAATCTATTCTAACAATGACTTCAAAATATACCATATCTAATTCAACAAAATCACAAGGCAAGACTTTATGCAAAATAAACTCGGGACAATTTCTATCGACTCTTTAAGCAATAGTGGACTCACCAACAAGAGTAGACACTTCATAAGGTCCACACAACAATTCAGGACTAACATGAAGCTTTTTGGCAATAAAAGGAGTAATAAAAGAAAGAGTGGCACCCCAGTCGATCTATTCACACACATCAAAATCAAAAATTTTTAACATACCAGTGATGACATCGGGCACCTCATCCACCTCTTATCTCCCTTAAAGAGCATAGAAGCTAGTTTTCCTTGGAGCACCGCCTTGTTCGCCTTCCTTAGTCTTTGGACATGCATTTGCACCTTGGCCTTGTGGATGACCATTTTTACCTTTGTTATGAGCATGAGGACAATCGATAACTTTGTGATCCATCGCACCACAATGAAATAAAGCATTAGAATTCCTCAAACATGGACTACTATGATTCTTTTCACACCTTGGGAATCTAGGATTTGTCATTCCTCCATTACCCTCTTGGAACCTTGGGTTAGACACCCTATCATTGGCAAACCTTTTGTTAGGAGCACTGGATGAGCTTTGGCCTTGGAACTTGTGGCCTTGAGGAAATCGGCCACCTTAAAACCTTGGAACCCACCTTCAATACGAGCCCTCTTAGACTCACCACTTCTTCTTTTTCTAAGATTTTCGCCCTCTAGTTACTCAGCATAAGTCATGAGGTAGGACAAATACATATCACCAACTAACTTGGTGTTACGACAATCCTCATTGACCAAGTTAGACACCCCCAACACAAATTTATTCATCCTTAATCTAGGTTCGACAACCAAAGGTGGAGCATATTTGGATAGCTTGTTGAACTTGAGGGCATATTCCCTCACACTCATGGAACCTTCCTTAAGGTTCATAAACTCCATCATCTTATCCTCTCTTAGCTTGATAGGAAAGAATCGATTAAGGAATGCGGCTTTGAACTCTTCCCAAAGGATAACATTATCATTCCCCTTCTCCAACTTCTATTGTGTAAACCAAATTTAAGCCATCCCTTTGAGTTGTTAGTTCTCCAACTCCACTTTTTCCTTTGAATTGACCCCCATAATGGATGAAACAACCCGAAAAAGCGCCCAAAAATGTGCCTCAGAAGATAGTCGTAATTTCCATATATCTCAAGATTTGTGTGAGATATCAAAAATATGACTTCATATTCGTGATCAGGGAAAAATTAATTGGAAAATGGGTATAACCCCGATTTTAGAGAAACTATAACAAAATTTAAAATTTCAAAAAAATCAATTTCTAGAATCGATCCGCGTCCCTAGCGCAACGCGGCCGGGGCGCGAACGGGTGTTATTTTTTCTTCAGTTTGGCATGTTCGGTCCAAGGCCATTGGGTCTTGGGCCTAATACTCCCCATGTGTGGAAACACCTATACTTAGTCATTTTTCAATCCCATATCATACAAGACCATCCCCACAACTTTCTCAAAAACTTAGGAAATATTTCACTCAAAATCAAGGGTCCCAAACCCATTCCGGATCTTAAGGAATTCACTCAAGCTTCAAGTTCTCAATTAAATCTTCATCAAGGAATTCTGCAAAGTTTAGGTATGTGGGTTTCAACCATTGGGTCCTCTCAGCCATGGTGCCCAAATCTTCCTTTTTACATAAACTGTATGCTTCTAAGTTGGCTTACTTATGAGTCTCACTTATTATGAATTTGACTATGAACTATGTTGGGGGTTCATAGAAGTGTGACTATTTAAGCATGTTTTGAGCTATGAATCTATGATCCATTTTAAAATTTGATGAAGGGTTTCCATGTATATTACGTGAGGGTATTACCAAGTGTTGGTGGATTGATTTACTTCAAGTTTTCTTGCATGATTTAACTCTTGAATCGCATGGCTTTGTACTAGTATTGCACATCCGCCAAGTGTTTGATAAATGTCCAGTTATGGATTCTTGAGTTATTGAAGGTCTAATGAGATGATATAACCCTTTTTGTACTTCAGAAATACCCGATCCGAAGATAAAAACAAATAAATTTTTCTGCTTGATCCCATATTTCCCTGGGATTGTAGTTCAATTGGTCAGAGCACTACATGACTTATGAGTTAAGTGACTTTATGATGATGAAAGGAAAGTGTATATGAGTTATTTGCTTGAAAAGCATCTAAGGTGTTGCAAGTTGACCATACCTTGTTGAGGGGGTGCTATACCTCAATCACCATCGATGGTAGGGTGTGACAACCATCAACCAATTAAGGGGTTTATAACTCAATCACCATGAATGGTAGGGTGTGACAACCATCATCTAATTGAGGGGTTGATACCTCATTACTATGGATGGTAGGGTGTGACAACCATAAACAAATTAAGGGGTTGATACCTTAATCACCTTAGATGGTAGGGCGTGATAATCATCAACCAATTAAGGGGTTGATACCTTAGTCACCTTTCCGAGGGGGTGGTAGGCCTTGGACTCTATAAAGATGGTCTCTTACTACACATATAATATATTACATACAAGCATGTTTTAGTTAAAGCATTGTTCATGCATACCATGCTGCTAATATACTATCTCTTGCTTACGAATATGCATTTCGACTATGTTACCTATATCTTATTGTATTTCATCCTACATAATTAGTACATTCAAACATACTAACGCGTACTCTATGCCTACATGATATTACCATGTAGGAGTTGGAGCTCCATTTGATCATCTTCCTCCTCCACGTGGCTAGTATTATCTTCAAGCAAGCTTGGGCAAGTCCTCAATTCTGAGGACAATGTCTTTGATCTTATGTTATGAAAAGACTCTCTTTATCTTATTGTATGCTTTTGACTATGAGGGTGATCCCGAAAAGTTGTCTTGGCCCCTACTCAATTCTAGGTTTAGAGGTATTGTTAGGAAAGTTATGTAATGATGCTATGAGCTTTGACTTTTTTGACTCTTGAATGTTTTAAGCTATGAAAGACTCCCTTAGTCTTTTTACCCTTATTTCTAATCTCTTATTGTTTTTTTATTGCTTCTGCGACCATGGATGTTTAATGATATATTAAGAGGCTTGTTTAGGATTCCTTCGGATTCCCTATTCACCGTGTCACGTCTAAGTCCTAGGCTTGGGTCGTGACAAACTTGTTGTCAGAGCATTAGGTTGTTAATGGTCCTCAACATCTAACACACTGCATCGATTAGAGTCTTATTCATGGTTGTGTTGTGCTCCACGACTATGAGTAAGAGGCTATGAGACGTCTTAGGAAATCTTTCCCTTCTTTTTTATCTATGTCGTGCTATAGAAGTTAGTTAAGATTTCCCCTCTAACAAATGTTCTTTGCTATGCTAGATCATGCCTATCCAAGAGAAAGAAGATCCCACAGGCCCAAGGAACAACCGTCTCATGAAGAGTTTTGAGATGCTATTGCCATGCTAGCTTACGCCATGAACAATCAAATCAACCAAGGGGCCCAAGCCCCTCAGGCCCCTACTCCGACTTCCAGGGTAAGGGATTTCATGATGATGAACCCACAGGAGTTTAATGGATCTAAAGTGGATGAGGACCCTCAAGAGTTTATTGTTGAGGTGTATAAAGTGTTGTCAATTATGGGTCTTATATCAGAAGAGAAGGCAGAGATGGCGGCTTACCAACTCAAGGGGGTGCCTCAAATATGGTATAATCAATGAAAGGAGGAGAAAGAGGTCAACAATGTAATTCTTTGGGAAGAGTTTAAGGCAGCTTTCCTCAACTGGTTCTTCCCTCTGAGCTAAGGGAGGCCAAAATGATGGAATTAATGAATTTGAAACAAGGGTCGATGAATGTGAGGGAGTATGCCCTCAAGTTCAACCAACTCTCTAAATATACTCCACTAGGAAGAATAAGTTTGTGATGGGTGTATCCGATTCGATGAATGAAGAATGTCGTGCCACCATATTGATAGGTGACATGGACTCGTCCCTCATTATGACTTATGCCAAACAATTAGAGTGGGAGAAGTTGAGAAAGAGAATGGGTAATGAGGCCAAGAAGGCCCGTTTTGATGGTAAGTTCCAAAGTACCAAGGGTGGCTGGTTTCATCAAGGCCAAGGGTCTTCTCATGCTCCTATTAGAAGGTTTGTCAATGACCACCCAAGGTCCCAAGGTGATGGTGGTGTGGTGCCTAATGCTATTTGTCCAAAATATGGTAGAGGCCATGGTGACCCATGTACGAGGCACACTAATACTTGCTATAGTTATGGAGAAATGGGTCACAAGAAGGTTGATTGTCATCGTAATCAAAACAAGGGTAAAGATGTTCGTCCAGAAAGTCGAGGTGCAAATACGGTTCCTTTGGGGAGAGGAGGCCAACAAGGTGGTGCCCCAAGGCACAATCAATTATATGCTCTTCAAGGTAGACTTGGGGTAGATGAGTTGCTCGATTTCGTCACCAATATGTTAAAACTCTTTGATTTTGATCTGTGCATTGATAGACCCGGGTGCCACTCTTTTTTTTATTACTCCTTTTGTTGCCAAAAAGTTTCATGTTGAGTCCGAATAGTTGTGTGAGTATTATGAGGTGTCTACTCAAATTGGTGCATCTATTATTACTATAAAGGTCTATAGAATTTGTCCCATTTACATTTTGCATAAAATTTTGCCTTGTGATCTTGTCGAGTTAGATATGGTGAATTTTAATATCATTCTTGGGATAGATTGGTTGCATGCATATTATGCCTCTATTGATTGTAGAACCAATAGGTCAAATTCCAATTCCCAAATGAACCCATCATTGAGTTGGAGAGTTATGATGTGGTGGTTAAGGGTAGGTTTATCTCTTGCATTAAAGCCCAAGATTTTATCTCTAAGGGGTGTCTCTATCATCTTTTGAGGGTGAGGGATGTTGAGTCCAAGGTCCTTCCTATAGAGTCAGTTCTAGTGGTTAATGAGTTGCTTGATGTCTTTCCAAATGATCTTCCTAGTGTTCCTCCCCAAAGGGAAATAGACTTTGGTATAGACCTCCTTCCCGATATTCAACCCATTTCTATTGCCCCTTACCGTATAGACCTAGTGGAGTTAAAGAAGTTGAAGGAGCAAATGAGGGATTTGTTCGAGAAGGGTTTCATTAGGCCTAGCCAATCACCTTGGGGTGCACCGGTTTTATTTATGAAGCAGAAGGATGGTTCTCTTAGAATGCGTATTGACTACTGGCAACTTAATAGGGTCACTATAAAGAATAAGTATCCTTTACCAAGGATTGATAATCTATTTGATAAACTTCAAGGGGCTAGTCACTTCTCTAAGATTGACCTTCTGTCCGGGTATCATCAAATAAAAGTGAGGGAGTGTGATATTCCCAAGACAGCCTTCCAGACTAGGTATGGGCATTATGAGTTTGTGATTATGTCTTTTGGGTTAACCAATGCACTGGCTATCTTCATGGATCTTGTGAATAGAGTCTTTAAACCCTACCTTGATTTATTTGTGGTGGTTTTCATAGGTAATATTTTGGTCTATTCTCATAGTAAGGAGCAACATGTGAGACATTTGAGGGTGGTGCTACAAATATTGAGGGAAAGAAGTTGTATGCTAAGTATGAGAAGTGTGAGTTTTGGTTGCAAGAGGTTTCCGTTCTAGGTCATGTGGTATCAGGGGGTAGTAGTAAGATGGATCCTAAAAAGAGGGAGGTAATTAGAAATTGGCCTAGAACTTTGACTCCATCAGGTTTTAGAAGTTTCTTGGGCATAGCGGGTTACTACTGGAGGTTTGTGAATAGGTTCTTTTCTATAACTTCTCCTATGACTAAGTTTACACAAAATAATGCTAAATTTGTGTGGACCAATGAGTATGAAAAGAGTTTCCAAATTTTGAAGGATAAGCTTGTCTCCACTCCTATCTTGTCACTACCGGAAGGGTTTGTTGTGTATTGTGATGCCTTGAGAATTGGTTTGGATTGTGTTTTGATGCAAATTGGTAAGCTGATAGCCTATACTTCTAGACAACTCAAGGTGCATGAAAAGAATTATCCTACTCATGATCTTTAATAGGCTGCCGTGGTATTTGCTTTGAAAATTTGGCGTCATTATTTTTATGGGGTGCATATTGATGTGTTTACTGATCATAAGAGTCTCCAATATGTGTTCACTCAAAAAGACCTCAACATGAGGCAACAAAGGTGGTTAGAACTTCTTAAGGACTATGATATGAGTGTGCACTATCACCCTGGTAAGGCTAATATTGTGGATGATGCTTTGAGTAGGGTGTCTATAGATAACCTAGCTCATGTTGATGGTGGAGGCAAGGAGGTAGCTTGAGAGGTTTATCGGTTGGCTAGATTAGGGGTTAGGTTGGAAGAGATTGATAATGGTGGTATTATGGTTATTGATGGTTCAATATCTTTCTTTGTTGATGAGGTAAAAGCAAAGAAAGATCTTTACCCCTCCTTGTTAGAATTGAAGGCCTTGGTGAGAGGTGGCAAGGTGGAGGTTTTCTCCCGGGGGGGAGATGGATCCCTTAGGTACCAAGGTAGGTAGTGTGAGCCTAGTGTTGATGACTTAAGAAAGAAGATTCTTGATGAGGCTCACTTCCCATTCTATTCACCCAGGTTCTACAAAGATGTATAGAGATTTGAGGAAAGTTTATTGGTGGGGTGGTACGAAGAGGGATATTGCTAAATTTGCATCTAGTTGTTATAATTGCCAACAAGTCAAAGCCTAGAATCAAAGGCCAGTTGGCCTAACCCAAGATATAGAGATTTCCACTTGGAAGTGGGAGGAAATTAGCGTGGATTTTTTGGTTGGGTTGCCTAAACTAGAAAAAGGTTTGATTCTATTTGGGTTGTGGTTGATAAAATGACAAAATTGGCTCATTTCCTACCGGTTAAGACTACTTATGGTACCGAAGATTATGCTAGGCTTTACATTTATGGGTTGGTCAGATTGCATGGGGTGCCCTTGTCTATCATATCGGATCGTGGTTCTCAATTCACTTCTCACTTTTGGAGGTCCTTCCAAAGAGGACTTGGTACCAAGGTTAAGCTTAGTATGACCTTTCACTTTCAAACGGATAGCCAAGCCAAAAGAACTATCTAAACTGCAGAGGATATGATTAAAGCTTGCATTTTGGAGTTTAAGGGTAGTTGGAATGATCACCATCCGTTGATTGAGTTGTTTATAATAATAGATATCATGCAAGTATTAGTATGGATCCTTTTGAGGTTCTCTATGGTAGACGTTTAGGTCCCTGATTGGATGGTTTGAGGTCGGGGAAATGGCTTTTTTGGGTCTGGATATGGTTATGGATGCTATGGAGAAGGTAAGGTTGATTAGAGAAAGGCTAAAAACAGCCCAAAGTCATCAAAAGTCCTATATCGATGTGAGGAGAATGGATCTTGAATTTAATGTTGGTGATTGGATCTATTTGAAGGTTTCACCCATGAAAGGTATGGTTCATTTAAGTAAAAAGGATAAATTGAGTCCATGATTTATGAGTCCTTATAGGGTGTTGAGGAAGACTGGTAAGATGGCCTATGAGTTGGAGTTGCCTAGTGAAATGGACTTGGTTCATCTTGTCTTCCATGTATCTATGTTGAGGAAGTGTGTTGGTGACCCAAATGCTATTGTACCGTTGGATGTTGTGGGTATTGTTGAAGATAATTCGACTTATGAGGAGGTTCCCATAGAAATCTTTGATAGACAAGTGAAGAGGTTGAGGAACAAGGAGGTAACTTCCATGAAGGTTCTTTTGAGAAACCAACAAGTTGAAAGTGCCATATGGGAAGCCTAGCGGACATGCAGAAGTGATATCCTTATCTTTTCCATTCCATTTAATCCTCAGGTACTAATTTCAAGTCCTCTATGTGATTTCAAGTCTTATGTTTCAGCCGCTATGTCATTTGCATGCTTTCATGTTTATGTTGACAAGTTCATGGTGATTTTGACACTTATGTTGAGATTTTTGAAATGATGTTTAACTGCATTGTTGCATTCTTGTATGGGCAGAAATTATCTTGCTTACTTCTCTTATATACGTTTATTGCCTGATTTCACTCTTGAATTGCATGGCTTTATGCTAGCATTACACACCCGTCAAGTGTTTGATAAATTGTATGGTCATGGGTTCTTGAGTTACTAAAGGTATAATGCATGGCTTATGAGTTAAGTGACTTTATGATGATTAAAGGATAGTGTATATGAGTTATTTGCTTGAAAGGTATATAAAGTGTTGCAAGTTGACCACACTTTTTTGAAGGGGTGCTATGCCTCAATCACCATAGATGGTAGGGTGTGACAATCATCAACCAATTGAGGGGTTGATACCTCAACACCATGGATGGTAGGGTGTTACAACCATCAACCAATTGAGAGGTTGATACCCCAATCACTATGGATGGTAGGGTGTGACAATCATCAACCAATTGAGGGGTTGATACCTCAATCTCCTTTCCAATGGGGTGGTAGGCCTTGGACTCTATAAAGATGGTACTAAACATGTAATATGTTATATATAAGTATGTTTTACGTCAAGCATTGTTCATCCATACCATGTTGCTAATATACTATCTTTTTGCGTACGAATATGCCTTTTGACTATGTTGCCTATCTCTTTTTGCATTGCATCCTACATACTTTGTATATTCAAACGTACTAACGCATACTCTATGCCTAAATGATGTTACCATGTAGGAATTGGAGCTCCACTTGATCATGTTCCTCCTCAACGTAGTTAGTACTTCTTCAAGCATGCTTGGGTAAGTCCTCAATTCCAGGAACAATGTCTTTGATCTTATGTTATGAAAAGACTCTCTTTATCTTATTGTCTGCTTTTGACTATGAGGGTGATCCTGGAAAGTTGTCTTCGCCCCCACTCAATTCTAGGTTTAGAGGTATTGTTGGGAAAGTTATGTAATGATACTATGAGCTTTGACTCTTTAAACTTTTGAATGTTTTAAGCTATGAAAGACTCCCTTATTCCATTAACCCTTATTTCTAATTTCTTATTATTTTTTAATTACTTTTGCGACCATGGATGTGTAATGATATGTTAAGAGGCTTGTTTAGTGTTCCTTCTAGCTCCCCATTCGCTGTCTCATGTCTAGGCCCCAAGCTTGGGTCATAACAATGGTAACACCTTGTATACCTTATCTATGAACTCTTTGGCATCCTCATCCATCTTGGATCCATGGAACTCGGTAGACTCATTCTTGTGAAATCCCTCACCCTGGAAGCCGGAGTAGGAGCATGACGGGATTGGGCCCTTTGGTTGATTTGGTTGGTCATAGCATGAGCCAATATTGTAATAGCATCTCAAAACTCATCTTGGGCTGCCTCGCCTCCTTGAGGAGCTTGAGGAATGAGAGAGGATGGTTGCTTCTCATGTGTATGGGCTCTCCATAGTCTCCCTCTTCGAATCGGTATGATCTAGAAGAGCAAAGAGCGTTCATTAGGGGAAAAATCCTTACATTTACATCTAAAGCATGATGTAGACCACGAAGAAGTGAAACATTACCTAAGATGTCTCATAGCCTCCCATTCATAGTTGTGGCATGCTTCACAACCACTAACAAGACTCTAAGCGATGTGGTATCTTCGATTCCGAGGACCATTAACAACTTAGTGCTCTGATACTAAGTTTGTCAAGACCCAAGCCTAGTGTTATAGACTTAGAGCTTCACTAAGACTCTCATGCGGCACTAGTTGATTTGGTCATAATTCTTTCACGATCTTGTAAATACTAGTAAGCCTTTAACTCTTGATCGCGAAGGGAACGCTAGATTAAGAAGACAAGAGAGCATTAGAAAGAAGACTCTTCAGAACACTTGGAGGATTGCTACAACTTTCTTGGATGCAAATGAATGCCATGGAGGTATATTTATACTACACCACCTCTTTAATGCATGGCTAGGATGAATTTGATTCAATGGTCATAAATGTGTTTCTAGAATATTCCAATAAAATATCTAAGGTACCTAGAATATTCTATATAAATATATTAGATATTAGATATTTACAACACATAGATATTTCTCTACATCCATCTACATTATTCTAGAACCTTCTAGGATCCTCTTTCAAGCTCCACACATGTTTAGAGTCTTCCACACATCTCTAGAGAGTTTCACACATCTCTATCATTTTCCACACATCTCTAGAGAGTTCCACACATCTCCAGAGAATTCCACACTTTTCTAGAGTCTTCCAAGGAACTTCAAGAGCTATCCACAATGTTCTAGAGTCTTCCGTAAACCACTCCAAGAATCTAGTTTCTTCCCCTTGACGCTATATTCTTCCCTCATTTTTAAGAACAAGTGGCGGGCTGTCACACTCTCCCCACTTGATGTCGTGACGTCTTCGCCACAATACTGCTGTTGGAACTCCCTATCTCCACTTTCGGACTGCTATAATTCTTCATGCCATCCCCTTGTAGTCTTCATTGGATTTTGCTCCCTTTCCGTGCTTGAGGAGTACTGCTGTAGTTGGTTGTCCTTTCTCCCTCTTGGCTTCTCCTTTCACGACTTTTCCTCTTAGCAGGCATGGAACATGACAATGACTTGTTAGACTGATTCCCTAAGTCGCAAGGCCAACAACTGAACTTGTCCCCCTGACTTAGGCATCTGCGCTAAAAGCACCATGCAAGAACCTCCTTGCTCCAAGACCACAAGTTGTTGTAGGTAGGGGTCAATCACCACGTGGCACTTCCGGAAGAATTCCTGCCAAAGGATGATGTTAAAGAGATCAACCGGAGCTACATGGAAGTTGGTCTTACCATGCCACTCACCCAACACTATGTCGACTCCCTAAGCAACCCCACACAGAGGAGTCATTGGCGAATTGACCATTCTAAGTTGCGTATTAATTAGGTTATATTTTCACCCCAACTTAGTTGCTGCAAACTTAGTTATGATGTTAAACTCTGCTCCAGTGTCGACCATGGCACGAGCAGGTCATCGGTTGATTGTGATATCCATATACAGTGCAGGACACTCCTTTTAGTTTCTTTGCTTTCTGCATTATAACTCCGCATAGCCTAATCACGCCTACCCGAGCTATGTCCGACTCTTCCCCTGATTTGGGTGCCTCCTCTTGTGCCTTCTGCTCCTTTCGTAGTATGGCAACAAGGCTCTTCAGTTCGGGGCATTTCTTGTAAATATGTGGCCCCTTGCATACATCACAGTTAGTTCTTTCTCAGGATGTTCCTTGCCCTCTCTGCTACTTTGTCGCCTGGACCTCCTGTTATCAGGCCTACTGGTGTCATGATACTTGGGATGTGGCTACTAACCCTTGACTTTGCCACCATCTCCCCCACTTTGGTCATGACTACCTCTCGAGTCTTTTACTCTGTCTCTATCTCACCAGTCATGTCAAGAGTCCATCAAATCTTCCACCTAGGGGGCAAAGACAATCTGGGCTCACCATCATAATAACAAGTGTTCAACATAAAGAAGTCTCAAAATAGCAAGAATAAGGTAGATAACATCCTCGGAGTTGAGGACTCACTAAAGCTTATCTCCGAAGTATCAACTAGCCATGTGGAGGATGATCAACAGGTACTCTAGTCCCTACATGGTAATATCATATAAGCATAGAGTATGCATTAATACGTTAGAATGTACTAAGTATGTAGGATGCAATGCAACAAGACATAAGCCATTACAATCAAAATGCATAATCATAAGCAATGAATAGGTATAATCTCAATATAGCATGCATGACCAATGCTTGAAGTAAAACATGCTTATGAGTCATACAACTTACATAGTACATAATACATATGTGGTAAGAGACCCTAAATGACAAAAGTAAGACCAAGCGAGCTATAACTTGGAATCTTTATGATTACCCCTCATCGAGAACCAATATCCTTATAATTTTACTTCAAGCATCATTCATGCATGCCATATTGCTATATGCTTGTTGATGGTGCTTATCACTTGTTACATTTCAAGATACAACTTAGTACATACAAACGTACTAACGCATACTCTACCATCATGTAGGAATCGGAGTCCTGCTTGATCATCCTCCTCCACGTGGCTAGTACGATCTATCTCAAGCTAGTTGGTGAGTCCTCTATTCTGGGGAAAATATCTATTATTTCATGCTATGTACTAAGACTATCCTTCTTTTACGTATGTATTGACTATGAGGGTTAGCCCGATTGCTTGTTTTGGCCCCTGCTCTTATCTATGTAGTAGAGGTGTTGTTGGAAATGTTATGTATTGAGTATTGACTCTCTTGCTTTGGGATTTATGTTATGAAATCTTTCCCTTAGTCCTTTTGCCCTATTTCGAATTCCATTATGTTGTTTAATTACTTCCGCGAGAAATGATGTGCAATGATAAGTTAAGAGGCTTGTTTGGGTTTCCTTCGGGTTCCCCATTCTCTGGGTCACGTCTAGGCCCAAGGCTTCGCTCGTGGCAAACTTTGTGTCAGAGCACTAGGTTGTTAGGTCCTCGACTGTAACACCCCACACCTTACACTACACCACTACTACTATACAAATGAAATATGGCATGATTTGGTTAAACTAGCACAAG
>JAABOM020011748.1:0-19469 GCA_011800125.2 Solanum clarkiae | reverse complement strand
TGACATCAAAGTCTACCAGGTCTAATTCAACAAGATAACAAGGCAACAACTTATGCAAAATACAAATAGGACAATTCCTATAAACTTTCCTAGCAACAATAGAGGCACTAGTACGAGTAGACGCTTCATATGACTTATGCAACAACTCGGGGACAACATGGAACTTTTAGCAATAAGAGGGGTAACAAAGGAAAGAGTGGCACCTGGATCAGTCAAAGCATACACAACAAAGTCAAAGAGTTTCAATATACCGATTATATTATTGGGGACCTCACCAACCCCTTGCCTCCCATGTAGAGCATAAAATTGATTGTGTCTTGAGGCACCATCTTGAGGAGCACCTCTCTCCAATGGGACCTCATTAGCACCCTGGACCTTGCCACAGTTTCTTGGGCAATCTACCTTCTTGTGACCAAGTTCCACATTCATAGCATGCATTAGAACCCTTCAAACATAGGCCATTATAACCCTTCCCAAATCTAGGACACATATCAATAGGAGCCATCCAACCAACACCTCGAGGCCTAGGGAAGTCACTGGCATACCCCTATTAGTAGCATGAGGAGGCCCTTGGCCTTGACGAACTTTAGCACCCTTTTGGAATTTACCCTCAAATCGGACCCTCTTGGCCTCATGCCCCTTTCTCTTTCTCAATTTCTCCTCTTCCATTTGCTCGGCATAGGTCATCAACCGAGACAAGTCCATGTCACTAATTATCATGGAGGACCGACATTCTTCACTCACTAAGTCGGAGACCCCCATCATGAACTTATTCATCCTAGACCTAGGATCAGCCCCCAAATGAGGAGCATACTATGATAGTTGATTAAACTTGAGGGCATACTCCCTAACACTCATAGCACCTTATTTCAAATTCATAAACTCTACCAATTTTGCTTCCCTAAGCTCAAGAGGGAAAAACCGATTAAGGAAGACCAATTTGAACTCCTCCAAAATCACCAGATTACCAACCCCCTTCTCACCTTTCCATTGCTCATACAAAATTTAGGCTACCCCTTTGAGTTGATATGCTGCCAACTCAGCCTTTACATTCGGCCCAACACCCATGATATCAAAGTTATTGTAGACCTCATTAATGAACTCTTGTGGATCTTCATCCACCTTTGACCCATGGAAAACCAGAGGATTCATCCTCATGAAGTCCCTAACCCTAGCTCTCGAGGTATTAGCATGAGGGGCTTGGGCCCCTTGTTTGATTTGGATGGCCACCAGTTGGGCAAGCATAATAAGAGCATCTCGGAGCTCACCATTGGTAGGTTAATCCTCGGTAGTTTGACCCCCTCTTCCTCCAGTGTTAGGGATGATCTAGCATAGAAAAGAACAATCGTTAGCAGGAAAAACTCACTACAAATCTATAGCACTATATAGAACATGAAGAAGGGAGATATTTCCTAAAACTTCTCATAGTCTCCTATTCAATGACATGTCGCGCTTCACAACCATGAATAGGACTCTAATCGATGCGCTGTGTTGGACACCGAGGATCTATAAACCTAGTGCTCTGATATCAAGTTTTTCACGACCCAAGCCTAGAACCTAGATGTGACATGGCACAAGGGGAACCCGAAGGGACACCAAGAAAGCCTCATAAAGCATCATTACACATCCTTAGTTGCGAAAGCAATAAATCAAGGATCAAAGATAAAAGAATTCAAAAATTAGGGATAAGGTGAAAGCTTGCACAATATCATGTCATAAGACAAGAGTTAAACTCATATCATAGATACTTAACCTGTTCAAAAAACACCTCTACTACATAGATAATAGCGGGGGCCAAGACAAAGAAACTGGGCTCACCCTCATAGTCAAATAGACAAATAAGAAGAATGTCTCAATACATAATAGAAGAAACATAGACTAGGTCCCCATAGTGCAGGACTCGCCAACTAGTTTGAATAGCACCAAACTAGCCACATGGAGGAGGATGATTAACTTGGGCACCGGTTCCTACATATTGACATCATGTAGGCATAGTGTATGCATTAGTACGTTTGAATGTACTAAGTATTTTGGATACAATGCAACAATAGATAGACATCATAATCAAAATGCATAATATTAAGCAATAGAAATAGTACACAATAGGGCATGTATGATCAATGCTTAAGTAAAACATGCTTAGTAGTCATGCGCATATATGATATTATATATATAGAAGAGACCAAGCTAGTTCTTCAAGGCATAAACCCCTTGGTGGTTGCGTGGTATAAACCCCTCACATGGTTGATGGTAATCACACCTTACCAATACGGTGACGATGTATTAAACCCCTCCATGGTTGATAAGTATAAACCCCCAACATGGTTACCCGAGCTCTTGTCCCCCCGAATCGGGTATGGTCTAATGCAATACTTTATATAGAGTATATCATATACCTAATCTCATTTCATCATCATAACATCATTCATATCGTATCTCATACTTAGTACCTTTAATTACTCAAGAAACCACATCTGGACATTTTATCAAACACTTTGAGAATGTGTAATGCTAGTATAAAATCATAAAATATAGGAACAAAATCATGCAAGAAAATCCATTATAAAACCATCAATCAACACCTTGACACACCCTCAAGACATATACATCAAAACCCCTTCTCAATCTTACAATAGATCAAATATTTATAGCTCATAACATAGCTAAACAGTCACAACTTTACATAGCTTTAACATAGTGTGCAGTGAATTACATAATAATCAAGACCATTTGTAAATCAACTTTAAATCATCAATTTATTTAAAAGGAGGCTTAGGTATCATGGGTGAAAGGTACCCATGAATGAAACCTACATACCTTAGCTTGGAGATGAACTTGGCGAAGATTGGAGATGGAGACTTAAAGCTTGAAGAAGAACCTTGAAGGAGAACCTTAACTTAGAATGAGGGTGTGGGACTTGAGTTTGGGAAGTGAAAATCTGACTAAGTGTTTGAGTGAGTATTGAGAAATGTTTAGGATAGTATCGTGGTGAAATATTACTATGTATAGGTAAAAACGCGTATGGGACCTATTCACTAAGTATAGGTAAAAGTACGTATGGGAGCTTTTAGGTCCAAGACTTAAATTCTTGGACCAAAACTGAAAACAGTGTCCCAAAATACACACGGGCGTGTCGCGAGGGGGACGTGAAAACCCCTCTAGAAATCGAACTTTGAAATTTTGTAATTGCTAAATCTTCGCTCTTAAATCGGGGTTAGACCCTTCTCCCCCTATTCTTGACCCCTTGAAAAAGAATCCAAAGTCAGATATTTGAAATAATGAACGAATTTTGAGGTATATGAAAATTAAAATTCTGGGCATTTCGAGACATGCTTTTGGCCACTTTTTGGGGTCGTTACAAAACACACAACCCAAACCAACTCTAGAAGCATCCCAACACACAACAAATCCTTCTAGCCCTTCTATTAGTGACAATATAGGAGCAGATACAAACTTATCTTTTAATGTTTGGAAACTATTTTCACACTCATTAGTCAACACAAATTTGGCTTTCTTTGGAGTCAACTTGGTCATAGGAGAAGCAACAGAAGAAAACCCATTCACAAACCTCTGATAATAACCCACTAAGCCCAAGAAGCTCCTAATATCTGATGGGGTCAATAGTCTAGGCCAATTTCTTATCACATCCATCTTCTTAGGATCCACCTTAATACCATCTTCCGACCCCACATGACCTAGGAAGGCAACCACATTTAACAAAAATTCACATTTCTCATGCTTGGCATATAACTGCTCTTCCCTCAATCCTTATAGCACCATGCTCAAATTGAAACAACCCCAAAAATTATCCGAAAATGTGCCTCGAAAGTGCCCGGAATTGTAATTTCTATATATCTAAAAATTCGTTGATTATTTTGAAAATCCAACTTCATATTCTTGTTCAGAGGGTCAAATTGAGTGGGAAATTGGTCTAACCCAAATTGTAGAGTAACCGTATCAAAATTCAAAAATCGCAAAAATGTTATTTAGGAGGGTCAACTTTAATGGGGCATATATCTTAGCACACAACGAACTGGGTGGCATACGACCTACGAAATTGAAGCTCATTAAATTAGCTTTACAATAAACATGGTTTAACCTCATTCCAAGTTTGGATGAAGAATTTAAGCTCATTTTTGTGGAATTCGTTTGTGCAGAAAAGCAAATTCCAGTGAGTAATCTGTGTCGCAACTGCGACGTGGAGCAATGTTATTTTTGTTTTTTTTTTAATTTCCATCCAATACTTTCAAGTCTTAGGCCTAAGGGTTCCCATACTTGAAAATACCTATACTTAGTCTTATTTCTCCCTCATATCATCCTAATCACTCCCCAATGCTCACTCAAACTCTTAGACTAATATTTCTCTAAAGATTCAAGTCTCAAAACTCAAGACAAATCTTAAGGATTTCATCAAGGATTTCATTCCAGTTTCAAGTCTCCATGAAAGTTTTCGTCAAAAGCTTCTCCAAAGGTAAGGAATATGGGTTTGAACTATTGGTCCTTTCACCCATGGTGGCCAATCCTCTTTTCCACTTAAATTGCATGATTTAAAGTTGACTTTACATATGAGTTTTGAATATTAAGAAATTTACTGCACAGTAATTTGAGTTCATGAAAGTATGGTTGTTTAGAATGTTTTGAGCTCTAAATCTTGGAGCTAATGTTGGATTTGACAAAGGATCTTGATGTATATTGCTGGAGGGTGTTACGAAATGTTGATTAATGATTTTATATGGGATTTACTTGCATCTTTTCACTCTTGAATTGCATGATTTTATACTAGCACTACACACCCACCAAGTGTCTGTTAAAATATCCAATTATGATTTCCCGAGGAATTGGAGGTCTAGTGCATGTCTTATGAGTTAAAAGACTTCATGATGATTTCACCTCTTGTGAGCCCATTAATTTTGATGTTAATGCAAGGTAAGGTTGATGATGATCTATTTTTATGAGTAAAGTTGGGCTCACCATTTAAGGTCAATGATTTTATGAGCTACTCGTGAGAAGTCCTCTATGTTGTTGCAAGTTATTAAAGCTATGATTATCTATATATATTTCGTGGTATTAGATTTTAGCACCGAGTGGACTAGAGGCGAGTCCCCAAGTCCCAAAACTATGTGCCACCATAGGATGATGTTATGCCTTTGCTATACTAGTAGATCCATCTAGTGAACTATCTCTAAAATTATTTTTGAAATTGGGTCATGTTCCCATAAAGAGGATCGCTTCGCACAAAATTATGTCGTGTTCCCATAAGTTGAAGTGGGGTCTTAAATCCTTTCAAAAATTGGGTCGGGTTCCCACAAGGAAGGTTACCTTATACAAAATGGTTCATGTTCCCATAAGTTTAAAGTATGGTTTACCTTGGCAAGTAGACCACCTCTTTACTAGTGAGGGACAATCATCGGGATTCCAAGTTGTAGCTCACTTGGTCTTATTCTATGTCGGTTAAGGTCTCTTCCCACACCTATGTATTATGACTTTTATGAGTTGAATGAACTATAAGCATGTTTTACTTATGCATTGATTATACATGCCAGGTTGTTATATTATGTCTATTGCCTATTATTATGCATTCTTACTATGATGCCTATCTCTTGTTACATTGCATCCTACATACTTAGTATATTTAAATGTACTAACGCATACTCTATGCCTACATGGTGTTACCATGTAGCACCAGAGCTTCATTTGGCCATCATCATCCTCCACGTGGCTAGTGGTATCCATTCAAGCTAGTTGGTGAGTCCTCCATTCCGGGGTCATTGGTTTCATTCCTATGCTATGTATTAAGACTATCTTTCCTTGTTGGTATGCTTTGACTATGAGGGTGAGCCCGGTTGGTTGTATTGTCCCTCGCTAAGTTCTATGTTTGAGGTGTTGTTGGATTGATATGTATTATGCTTGAGCTTTGTCTCACTTGTGATATTCAAGCTATTTAAATATAAGTCTCTCTCCCTTAGTCCCAATTTCCCTTGTTTATGTTTCTTATGTTGATTTATCCTAGTTTTGCGACCAATGATATGTGATGATGTACTGCAAGGCTTGTTTGAGGTTCCTTCGGGATCCCATTCACCGGTCACATCTAGGCCCTAGGCTTGGGTTGTGACACAAATGACCCATATGCTCCTCCTCACTATGTGAATAGATCAAAATATCATTGTCACAACCCAAGCCTAGGGATTAGATGTGATACGGTGCAAGGGGAACACGAAGGGACCCTAAGGAAGTCTCTTAGAACATCATTACACATCCTCAGTCGTGGAAGCAATAAAACAAACATCAAGAGAGAATAAAGTGGGGCAATCGGGGTTAAGAGAAGCACTTTCATATCATAGAAATAAGAACAATAGAGTCAAGGCTCTTAGCATAGATATAAAACATGTCCAACAAACACCTCTAATACATAGATAAGAGTGGCGGCCAAGACAAAGCAACCGGGCTCACTCTCATAGTCAAAATAGAACATAAAGAGGAATATCTCAATAAATAATAAGAGCAACATAGACTAAGGTCCTCGAAGTGGAGGACTCACCAACTAGCTTGAACAACATCTAACTAGCCACATGAAGCAGGAGGATGATCAACATGGGAACTGGTTTAGGCATCATAGTCAAAATGATTAACATTAGGCAATAGGCATAATATAACAATATGACATCTATGATCTATGCATAAGTAAAATATGCTTAAGTAGCTCATGCTCCTATAGGATATCATATGTGTAGAAGAGACCAAGCTAGATTTTCAAGGTACAAACCCCTTGGTAGTTGATGATGGTTTCACCCTATCATCCCGGTGGTGTGGTACAAACCCCTCACATGGTTGATGATAATCGCACCTTATCACCATGTTGGTGAAGTACAAACCCCTCACATGGTTGATGAGTACAAGCACCCACCTCGGTTGATAAGTACAGACCCCCAGCTCAGTTACCCAGGCTCTAGTCCCCCCAGATCGGGTATGGTCTAATACAACATTTTATATAGAGTATATCATATTCATAAGCTCGTTTCATTATCATATAGTCAATCATATCATATCACATGCTTTGGACCTTCAATTCCTCAAGAAACCACATCCAGACATTTTATCAAACATTTAGAGAGTGTATAATGCTAGTATAAAACCATGAAATATAGATGCAATCATGCAAGAAAAGCCATTGTAAAACCATCAATCAACACCTTGTAACACCCTAAAGCGACATACATCAAGACCCCTCCTCAAATCTTACAATAGATCAAATATTTATAGCTAAAAAAATAGCAAAACAGTCACAATTTCACATAGCTTTAATATAGTGTGTGGTGAATTTCATATAAAGTAAGAAATATTTGTAAATCAACTTGAAATCATGCAATTTTAGTAAAAAGAGGCTTGGGCATCATGGTTGAAATGAACCCATGAAAGAAACCCACATACCTTAGCTTTGTAAATGAACTTTGTGAAGATTGGAGATGGAGACTTGAAGCTTGAAGAAGAACCTTGACGTAAAACATTAGCTTAGGATGAGGGTTTGGGACTTTAATTTGGGAGTGAAAATATGGCTAAGTGTTTTAATAAGTATTGGGAAATGCTTAGGATGATCTAAGGGTGAAATAAGGCTAAGTATAGGTAAAAACACGGTTGGGAACACTTAGGCCCAAGACCCAAAAGCCTTGGACCAAGATAGAAATCACTGGCAATAAAATACCAAGGTTCGCGTTTGGTTAGCGGCATGAACCTGTCGCAGATGACAAATTGACACATGTCCTCGACAGCTACGTGTCATGGCACTGTCGCGGATCGATTATGGATAAGAAAATTTATGGAAAATGAAATTGCTAATCGTTCGCTCTTAAATCGAGGTTAGACCCTCCTCCCCCTAAATTTGACACCTGAACAAGAATATGGCTTCAGAATTTCGATATCATGCATGGATTTTGATATATATGGAATTTCAAATTTTGGGCATCCGAGGCACATTTTGAGGTCGTTTCAATATATCTCCTTTGGGAACATTCATCCCCAAATATAAAGAGACATATAAGACCAGAGTGATCATAAACAAATCAACCCCAATAATAATGCAGCATCACATTTAAAACATCATTTTCAAGATCTCAACGTATGTGTAAAATCATCATAAACTTACCAACTTAAACATGAATGCATATGAATGACATAGCGGCTGAAATACAAGACTTGAAATCACATAGGGGACTTAGAATTCATACCTTAGGCTTGAGTGGAGTGGAAAAATTAAGGATACCTCTTTTGCATATCCGCTTCGACCTCCTAAGTAGCACTTTAGATTTGTTGGTTCCTCCAAAGGACCTTAACGGATGCCTCCTCCTTATTCCTCAATCTCTTCACTTTCCTATCCAAAATCTAAATCGGAGTTTCTTCATTAGTGAAGTTATCCTCAACAACACCCACAACATCAAGAGGCACAATAACATTAGGATCACCAATACATTTTCTCAACATAGAGACATGGAACACCGGATGAACAAAATTCATTTCACTAGGCAACTTCAATTCATAAGCTACCTTGCCAACCCTCTGCAAGACCTCATAAGGACCAACACCTTAGACTCAACTTTCCCTTTTTACCAAAATGGACCACACCTTTCATTGCAGAAACTTTAAAATAATCCCAATCACCCACTTTAAATTCAAGGTCTCTTCTTCTCATATTGGCATAGGATTTTTGATGACTTTGGGCTATCTTCAACCTCTCCCTAATCATCCTAACCTTCTCAAGAGCCTCCATAACCAGATCGGATCCCAATAGCTATTGTTGCATGCAAACTCATTCAAAGGAAGAAGGTCATCCCAACCACCCTTGAGCTCCAAGACACAAGCCCTAAGCATATCTTCAAGTGTTTGAATGGTTCTTTCGGCTTGGCTATCCGTTTGAGGGAGAAAGTTCATACTAAGGTGAACTTTTGTACCAAGATCCTTTTGGAGTGACCTCCGAAAGTGTGAAGTGAATTGTGAACCACAATCCGCTATGATGGACAAAGGAACCCCATGTAACCTTACAAACTCATGGATGTACAATCTTGCATACTCTTTATCCCTATATGTGGTCTTAACCGGTAGAAAGTGAGCCGATTTCATCATCCTATCAACCACCACCCAAATGAAGTAAAACCCCTTTTTAGTCTTGGGAACCTGATGATGTTCACGCTCCAATAAAAAAGTGGTTGCTGTCAGCAATTATCCTAACCTGATGATGTTCACGCCCAATACGAATTCACTATGAATCATTTCGTGTATCTATAACTAGAATCTCTAAATGGGGAGGGGGGTTTATGATTTAACAACAAAAGCAAAAATATACACTATACTATAGCGCGAGAAAACACTCAATTTTGAGGACAACTTGGGAATTATGTTCCCCATGGTTCGTTGACTCGATTACCCTAGACAACATAAGTACAATTGGAGATTCGCATGTAGGACAATAATTTAGGTTCTTTCAGCTCTCTTGTGAAGGTGAAGGTCAAATTTCACTATGGCGCTTGGTCGGTTACCATAGTGTGCCAACTTACCATAACCTATTGTCCCAGTAAACCTCCCTTTGGTCAGGTTTTGTTGATTAGATGAAAACATATCAATCCAATCCTGTCATCTACTTCCCTTTTCATTACTACCTTGGTCGGGATCGTAATAGTAGGCGAGGTTTGGTGTTGGCCACCATCAAACAACAATTGAAATGAAGGGAAATAGACCATACATCCAAAACCCCAATCATAGAAATGCAATAAACTTAGGTTATCTGAAGTCAACTACCCATGGTTCTGACAACCCCATGTTGTGGGTGCTTCGCTATTCATGGCTAAGGCCAAACCAACAAAAATGTAAAAACACAACATAATTGAGAGGTTTACCTAGAGCAATGAAATTGAAAACACCACAAGTTACAAAGCACAAGCTTGATATATTGCGAATGAATACAATATGGGATTCGCACTCCCCAAAAGTGGATTTTCAAAGAGAAAATAAAAATCTAAGCTAAAACCCTAAAAATATTCTTGAGAGAATATTCAAATATGATGTTCAATATCTGGAATCTCTCTCCTTAAATAAAACCATAACTTAAAGTATTTATAGTGTTTACAAAATAGCCCTAAAAATTACACAGAAAAGACAGTTGGCAGCAAGTACGCCTCACATATATGACTCGTAAGGTGACCTACAAGTCGTAATCTGGGTCTCGTATCAGGTTCTTAGCATTTTGGACTCAATTTGTACGACCCTCTAGTATGAGTTGTTGCTTGGGCTATGACTTGTATGCTCTTCTCGTAGTCTATGTCTTCAGTTTTTGGTCCAAAGTTTTAGCTCTCTGTTTCCTGCTATGAGTCTACCTATACGAGTAGTATTGAGACTTACGACTCATAGGGTAGCCTCGTAGGGCTAACCTCCTTTTGGCAGATTGCTGATTTTTGCTCTCTGTTTCTGGCTACGAGATCACCATACGACTCTTAGCTTGGGCTACGACTCGTAGGTAAGCTCGTATGTCTTATGCTTCAGCAAAATCTGCAATTTTTCTCCAAAATCATACCAACCTATCTTTTCTACAATAACAACAGAAAAATATATAAAAATCATAAAAAGTCGAATTAAGAACTCACAAAATTTCTTGTTTTAGGTATCAAATGTGTTGTATTTTGACAACACCTCAACACCCTAAAATTAGAATTGTTGCTTGTCCTCAAGCAAGGACTCAATCTAAGCAGACAGTGAGAAACATATAGCAGCTACACTAATGGCATATACATTAATTACTCTAATTTAGGTACCCAACATTCAGTTTTAAAGCAAGATTGCAAGGCTATTAACCAGAACAAAAGACAAAGATGCATCTGCCAAACCAACTATGATAAGCCAAGGAGTGTCAACCATCCATAATCACTGCTGTAGTAATATGCTAATCAAGTAATGCAAATGCCCTCACTGAAAAGAAGTCCCTCTTACTTACTCAAAAGGCACTTAGAATTCAGGGACTGTGCGAACATTCTCACTCTCATTCTATACTCAACTTCCAATTTGGTGACAAAATGGATTTGGATCACTTTAGGACTTAATAACTTGTGACATAAGTTCAGGGGGCTTTGGTATGCATTGTATGCAAGTAGTGACTAAAACCTATCTTTGAACCATGTTCACCAACACTTTTACATTCATAACCGACCATTTTCACTAAATCCACCCTTGTTGTCCTGTTTCAAGCTTTCCCCGGGTTCTTTCATTCTCTTTTTTTTCAGTTGTGCCTTATTTTAGAACTCATTTTTGCTATTTCCTTCAATTCTTTTCTTTTCTTCTTCCTTCCTGGGTTCATGATGTTTTCATTTCTTTCTTTATTTTCGAACTAACCACCTCATTGTCATTACTTTACAACAATAAGGGCTACCCTCAACTTAGGCTTTTAGCTTGAGGTGAAGTATACGATATCTATACCCCAAACCAGGGACACAATTTTGTATCCACCCTCAACTTAAGGCTTCAGTCAAGGTTCACATGTTCAAGGATAGACCAGGGCCAATATCAAGAGGTTTCAATCAAACATGGTTAAGCTAGTGAAGTGTCGAGAAAGAAGGAGTACATGAGAAACTCAAACATTTGGAACAAAGGGTTTACTAACACATTTGGAAGGTCATTTATGCAAGAGTGGGCTCGCAAATAGAACAAAGGCCTAAGATCATGTCCTAATCAACCACATCACCAAACCAATCTTAGAGTACTTAGGCAAGTTCTAAGTGCATACATAATACATGAATGAACCAAAATAAGCTCACAAGACATATGGCAATGCACACATAATCAAGTATAGACTCACAGATCATCCTTCAAGACTCATGTTACCTTTACATTATCAGAACAAACATCACCAGATAATCAAAATGCATGGGTTTCATCAATAACCACAATCTCAAAAATATTGAGGGTACCTGATTTTTTAAAATCATTCAAAAAGCATTTAAAGAATATGTATATGCCAACAGATAATACTGCTATATATGTACACATTATCTACACTATCTAAACATGTCGGTTCAACAGAAAATTAAAGTATCCACAAGGAAAAAGAAACATGACAACAAAACTTTGGGATAAAAAACAATGGAAGTTATGGACTCGAGGCTACTCAGACTTCACCTTAATCCATAACTTCACACACACACACCACCCCCCAAAATAGAATACTTTTTCCACTGGGTAAAGATATGAATGAAAAACGAATCACAAAAATATATATATACACACACACCCCATTAAAAAAATAACATTTGAAACTAATATCTGAAACATAAGTAAAAATGACATCCACATAAAACATTCAAACAAATCGAAAAACCAACATACTAAATATATTTTCTGATAAAAAGAACAAAGTATCCATTATGAATGATAAGGGTTGGGGTAAAAAAGTCAAGCATCATGGTGCAAAAGCATCGGTATCTGTCTGGTCAGTAGAGTCTTGGGTCACGACCTCCTTCTCAGCAATCTGGGCCATAACTGTACGTGAGATACCCTGTCTGTATAGCCGCCAAAAGGATCGACTCCTACACCACATGCTCTAGTATTGAATCCTCCTCTGGGGTTGCTGGGTCATCAGGTCTAGGCCTCTTCTGGCTCATTTCTCGGTCATCATGCTCGAGGGGCCTCTTCGCATGGGAACGCGGGCGGTAATATAACCAATCAATCACCTCATCACCTACCGGTGCTACCTCTTGGACTGCAACAGGGGCTGCTAATATCTGCAATAAGTCGGCCTTAAATTTTGCCAACTCCTGTGACACTTCACTCATGTCAGTAGGTTGAGCACTAAAGGATAAAGGCATTCACTATCGGATCTACGTCATTTGTAACCCACATCGGCTCGAAACCCTCCTCACATATTTGGCTGGCTATCCATTGTAGCAGCTTGATCTTGGCTCCAACATCTTTCTCAAGCATCGCTCTCCTCATTTTGTCAATGCAACCATCGTACTCTATGGTGGACTGAGTCAGTCTGTAGGTAGGCCCAAAAAAAATCCGTCAAACAGTCTCCTCAAAAATAGGAAAATCTGTCGAATAGTCTCCTCTAAAATTGGAACTCTCCGACCCCGGACTGGCACCACTCGTAACCTAGGCTGTTCGATCGGCTTCTTGTTATTTGGCAACCCTTGACAATGTGTAGCAAGATAAATGACATAAAACTCATGGACCAAGTGGAATACTTTCCAAGCTACTGTGTAGTCCATCGTAGTTCGTGTTTGTGTATCTCTACATCTAACACTAAAACCCTATCTAGCCTAGAGTCGTTCAGCCTAGACTCCTCATGGAATTGTCAAAATGATTTGTCCTGACCCTTTGGCTCTAGCCACTGGTCATATATCTCTTTCATTCCGGCAATACAACATCTACGGTAGGCTTGGGTCTGTGATTAGACTTCTTCCTGTTGGGTCTGGGAGGTGCTCTCAAACTCTAACTCTAACCTCGAGTGTGTGGGGGTCATTTATGGTAAGCTGCTCCCAGACCCATCTTCATCACCCTCCCGTTCCTCCTCTCCAAACTGGGATGAACTGCTGACTTCCATGGGTGTTTGAGCTGTACGCAGCCGGGAATGAGGTACATTAGCCTCGGGGTTTATTCTGACCTAGTGAACTTCTAAAGACCCCTTAGATATCTCAGCCTCAGAAGATTCATCCACCAATCTCCGTTGGAATGTTTTGATTGCTCATTTGTCTTTTGGAGGCATTATACCTGCAAGCATCCACACGACAACATGTGAACTTCAGGATATTTGACCACACAATGATCACATAACAAAGAATAAAATAAAAACACTTAAACAATGAAATCAAAAGAAAAATTCACTGATAGAGTTACTGGCCTGCAATCACGAGATGTAGGTACGACTCGTACATACACCAACCTTGTAGTGCGAAGGTGCCCGAAAGAAATATCATTCTTTTCACAGATATAAATCATAGGTTTGACTCATATCGTGATGACCTATGAGTCATAGTCTGGGCTCGTGGTAGGGAACAGAGTACAAATTACAATTAGACAACTACTACCAGTACCTTACAACGAGTTCTAGAAGACACTAAGTCATAGATAGGTCTCGTATGGTAAAGGTTAAGGGATAATAGGTGACTGTTGCCTCCTTCGAGGGGCTACTATGACTCATAGATGATCCTATGAGTCGTAGTGTGGTCCTTGTAGCAAAGAATAGATGGCATCTATGATGCCTACAATCTTTCCACAAGAACCATTAATGAATCAAAGCAATAATTAAATAGCATTGAAGCAAACTTTATAACCAATGTGGATACACACAGAATCTCAACATCGAAGCATGTCAACCCCAAACAACAATGACCCTCACCAATCAAAGTCAATCCCACATTACATCAAGCAAAACAAAAAGCAATTACATCTCAAAACTCACACTCAGCATCAACAAAATATTCCATGGAAATGCAAGGAGAATTTATACACTTTTAAGTAAGGCTAACAAGATGTGGCATATTAAAAACACACCCCCATTTTCCAACATCCTGTGCCGATAATAATTTTCACAAGAATCAGAAAAAAATTAAGAACCATACTCATGTGACCATCAATTTCACAGTTACACCCACCAACACATGATTTTCGAACAAGGTAGAACTCAAAGCAAAATTTTTAAGGCACTCAAACCCTACATTTCTTCTCTAAACACCAACATCATCACATGGGTGTGACTCCTCATGATCAAAACCGGCACATAATCATTCAAGAGTAAAACTCATAAAAGTAGTGCACTAAAACTAATCACAAAACTTACCTGATGAGAGAAGAATCAAACCGATGCAAAGTAGAGAGCAAAAGATGCCGAAAACCCTAGAAAATAGTATCCTCATCGGAGTACTCACCGAAGAAAGATGTGGGTAGCCAAAATTCGATCGGAATAGTGAAAGGGGGGAAAGGATTTGGGGATTTCCGATCTCTTTGGGTTTTTGGAAATGATTTTGGGGGTCAAAATTTATTTTGTCCCCTTTTATGCTAAACCGGGTAAAAATTTTAAAAAGCTGTAGATTAGGGCTACGTGACACTGACTATGAGACGTAGTATGTCCTACGACTCATAGATCCTGGACTCGTGTCAGGCCTCAACACTTAGAAGAAATTAAAATGCATACCTGGGAACTACGAACCCCACTTACGACTCGTAAGAGATTCTACGAATTGTAAGGTTGGCTTGTAGTGTGTGTGCCAACTTTTAATACTCATTGTTCCCTTTTACGAGGCATGACTATTAGCCATAATGGTGACTACAACTCCTAGGCCAACTCGTAAAGGCTGCTCTAAGTGCCATTTTCTCACATCTTTTAGTTCTTTAATTTCCACCTGCAGACGAAATCTCAAAACACAACAATCTTCAAAATATAAAAACTGCATCAATGTCTTTCAACTTAAAACAAAAAAACACCTTACTACCTAATAATTTCAATAACTAAACACACTTAAAACAAACTAACAATTATCAAAGATGCTTGGGTTGCCTCCCAAAAAGAGCCTTGTTTAACGTTGTGGCTAGACTTTGTCATCATCCATTATTAGCAATCATCAAGGAACCAAACCTCACTCTTTAATTCATCCAGATGTTTCATTGACTGGCGGATGTCGAACACAACCTTATATAGTTGACCCTAAACAAAAGTTGACCTGAATCCATATTCACCAAAGCTCTTTCGGTGGAAAGAAATCTTCTTCCTAAAATAATGGGCACCTCGAAATCAATCTCATAAATCAATGATCACAAAGTCAATGGAAAGATAAATTTATCAACTTTAACAAGTACATCTACAAGTATTCCCTCAGGATTTTTTTGATGGTTTGGTCCATCATGGGCAATCACATTCTTGTTGGGGTAGGAGTGCCAAGCCCAAGCTTTTTAAATATGGCAAGAGGCATTAGATTGATGCTTTCTCCTAAGTCACATAATGCTCTTGCAAATTCTATATCACTAATGGTGCAAGGGATAGTGAATGCACCAAGGTCCTCTCATTTTTGAACAAGGTATTTAGTCATGATCGCAGCACATTGTTGAAGCTCCTATGAAAACTCTTGGCTTAAAGTGTGTTTCTTTATCACCAAATCCTTCATATGGTTGACGTACTCGGGCATCTTCTCCAAATCATCTAGCAGGGGAATATTGATGGATAGCTGCTTCAACATCGAGAGGAAGTGTTTGAATTTTTCCTCCTCTTCCTTTTTTTTAAGCCTTTGAGGGAAAGGAGGAGGAGACTTTGGAATTGACTTCATTTTCTCATGCTTCATTACCTCTTGTCTTTGCATCCCAACAATATTCGGAACTTCTCCCTACCACAACTTCACCACCAAGACCTTTCTCATCAACTTCATCAATAATCATCGGCATAGGGGGATCTATGGTGCCTTTGCCACTCCGATTCATTACTTCCATGCAATGCCCTTCCTTTTTTGACTTTGAATCACTTTGTTTGGTAAGGTGCCCTTTTGGCGTTGGTTCAATTGCGAAGAAAGTTGCCCACAATGTTGTTCTAGTTGCTTAATCTCCACTGAGTGAGACTCTATTTTTTGGTTAATACTAGAGATATCCGCTTTCATTTCCTGTAAGGTCTCATCTTGGTGATTGGCTTTCTTCAACAACTTGTTAAACATCTCTTCAAGCCTCGAAGTACTTGTCACGACATCACGATTGTGGGGCGGCATATAAGGACCATTCCTATAACCATCTCTTCTACCCCATTCGACATCCGACACCCTCTGCTTTCATAGTAACCACCTCTGTTATCTCTATAAGCACCATCACGGTTGTAGTTCTGACCTTGATTTCAGAACCTTGCCTCCAATAGTCCGAGTTGGACCCTTGGGTGTTATTCGGAAACCCGCCGCTTGATTACTCACAAAACAAGCATCTTCATCAAAGAATGGATCTTCATAGATGGGAGCCTTAGGAGGTATGTGAGTAGCCGCTTTAACACTTGCTTGGTTTTACTTCAAGACCATGTCCATACTTGTGCGAAGTTGAGAAAGTTGCTCCATGATCTCTCCATTGACCTTTGCTTGCTCATTGTTGGTGTTGACTGCACAAGAAGTCTTTATTGCACCTCGCTCTTGTTGACCCAATGCTCGGTTTTAAACACTTGATGCATCCTTGCGGTTATCAATGCAAAAGGTTGGTCAAGAAACATGCCTCACATAATTTTTACAGCGCCTGCTTGACTATCCTCATTAAGTGACTAATAGAAAATTTCAACCAAGGTATCATCAACAATCTTATGATTGGCGACCATCATCAAGAATTTGGTAAATCTCTCCCATGTGGTACTAATAGAGTTACCCGACAATTGCTCAAAGTTGTTTATTCGATCTTTAAGCTTTAGCTTCTTAGATCTTGGCAATCTTTCAAGAAACACTTTCTGAAGCTCTACCAAACCTGTTATTGTACCCAGAGGAAGCACAGACAACCACACAATTGCATTCCCAGTCAGTGACAATGCAAACACCCACAAACCAATGACATCAAGAGGGAGATTTTGTGTCCCATGACACTCTTGCAAACAAAAATCACATTATGGAGATGACGGTGACGATCCCCTGAAGGTAGCCCAATGAATAACCAATGATTTTGGAGCATTTGAAGTAACCCACTTGACACCAAGAACTTAGCGTCTGCCGGTAATGGAGGCAACACTATAGAACTAGTAATATCTATGGCCATAGGATTCAAGCAATATTGGTTCCATTCATAAGCATCTTCATTGAAGTCCTTAAGCTTTGGCCTTTTATCCCTTGGTGGTGGATTCACCTCTCTTCCCATATCATCATTCATATTCATTTCTTCCTCAATCGCGATATCCTCATTCACTTAAGCCATTCTTATAAAGATTCGATGGATCTCCAAATTCATTGGAGCTAAGGGATTGCCTTTGCTCCTTGTGTTGGGTATACAACCTAGTACGCCCAACAATTAAAATCAAACAACAAAAACAAAAACAAAAGTAAAATGCAAGAGAGTCGAGAAATTTACACTTGAACTAAATAAAAGTGAAATCAAGTCAAACCTAGCTGTATTCCCCAGCAACGGTGCCATAAGTTTTATGATGTTCATGCTCCAATAAGAAAGTGGTCACTGTCAGCAATCAACCTAGCTGAAGGTTAGGGTTGAACACATAGGGAATACAGGCTTCGGCTACAAGAATTCACTATTAATCATTCCAAGTACCTATAACTAGAAACTTTAAATTGGGGGGGTTTACGATTCAAAAACAAAAGCAAAAATAAACACTACACTACGACGCGAGAAAAAAATCAATTTTGGAGACAATTTGGGAATTGTGTTCCCCATGTTTCATTGACTCGATTACCCTAGACAATATAACTAAATTGGAGATTTGCATACAGGATGGCAACTTAGGTTTTTCTATCCTTTTTGTGAAAGTGCAGGTCAAATTTCACCATGGCGCTTGGTCGGCTACCATGGTGTGCCAACTAACCATTTCCTATTGTCCCAGTCAACCTCCACTTGGTCAGGTTCTGTTGATTAGATGAGAACACATCAATCGAATCTTGTCATCTACTTTCCTTTTCCTATTCATCACTATCTTTGTCGGGATCGTGATAGTAGGCGGGGTTTGTTGTTGGCCACCACCAAACAACAATTAAATTGAATGGAAATAGACAATACATGCAAAACTCCAATCATAGAAATGCAATAAACCTAGTCATCTCAAGTCAACTACCCATGGTTCCCACAACCCCAAGTTATGGCTTCTTAGCTACTCTTGGCTAAAGCAAAACCAGCAAAAATGCAAAAACAACACATAGTTGAGAGATTTACCCAAAGCAGTGAAGTTGAAAGCACCACAAGTTCCAAACCACAAGCTTGATATATTGAAAATGAATAAAATATGGGATTTGCACTCCCCAAAATTGGGTTTTCCAAGAGAAAATAAAATCTAAGCTAAAACCCTAGAAATATTCTTGAGAGAATATTCAAAGATGATATTCAATATCTAGAATCTCTCTCCTTAAATAAAACCCTAACTTAAAGCATTTATAGTGTTTACAAAATAACCCTAAAAATTATGCATAAAGGATAAGTGGAAGTTGGTACGCCTCATAGGTATGACTCGTAAGGTTACTTATGAGTCATAATCGGAATCTCCTATTAGGTTCTTGGCATTTTGGACTCAACTTGTACGACCCACTGGTATGAGTCGTTGCTTGGGCTATAACTCATATACTGCTCTCGTAGTCTATGACCTCAGGTCTTGGTCCAACTGATTGGCTCTCTATTTCCTACTACGAATCCACCTATACGAGTCATAGTGAGACCTATGACTTGTAGGGTGGCCTCTAGGGCTGACCTTGTTAGGAGCCATACGTTCTTAATAAGTTCAACTTGGGAAAGTATGGTGATAAGTTGGAGTTTGACAGATGAAAGAGTTGTTAAGG
>JAABOM020011737.1:0-19476 GCA_011800125.2 Solanum clarkiae | reverse complement strand
TTTCAAGTCTTAGATCCACAAATGAGTTATTATGATTTTATCCTAAAATGTTCCTATGATTATTGTAACTTTGTTTGTATATAAAACTTGTGATTTTAAGGTTCAGTCCCCAACGTGATTTAAGTTGAGTTAGGAACTTTGGATATTTGGCTTTCATGGCAAAATATGAACTTATGATTTTGGATATGAATAAGTAAATACAATTATGAAATGATATTGGGTGACTTAAGACCCATTCAGTTTCATTTTGAATCTTTGTTAAAGAGCTATTCTAAGTACAAGTTTGAATATGATTTATTTTACAAGTTATGACTTTCCGAACTAAATTAACTTTTGATTATTTCTAATATGCATTGTCCGTTTCCATGGATTTTGACTTAACACTGAATGAGTTAGGAGTGGGACTCGACCTAAGGGTCTTATATAAAGCTTCTAATCTCATAACTACATGCCACCATAGGATATTTTGATTATACCTTTTTAGTCTTTCTGACTAGTGGATCCATTTGGTATTTCTGTTTCAGGAGTTATACCCTAGCAAGTTGACTCACCCTTTGGCCGGTGTAGAGTATGACATTGGTATTCTATATTATAGCTCATATGATTTTGTCGGTTGTGGTCTTATTCCCACACTTATTTGGTTATGTGCTTCTCTATGCATTTTCATGGCATTACTTTAAGCTTTACTTTGGAACTGAATATATTGTTTAAGCTTAGAGTTTTTCATATTGGGTAAGTATTCTTTGTCATTATATTTACTTGTTGCATTGCATACTTAGTACATTCCAAAGTACTAATTGCATTTTTGCCTACATACTATAATCATGTAGGGACAGGTAACCTACTTCATCCTCCTCCACGTGGCTAGATTGCTCGTGAAGACTTTAAGCTTTGGTGAGTTCCCATTCATCGGGAACAAAACCCTTATCTTCAAGCTTTGCCTTTGTTATTCATATATTTGATGTGCTTTCATTTTGACTGAGTATTGAGGAACCTCGACTTGTATTCTTGGCTTTATTTATTGTCATTATTTAGAGATGTGTCTTGACTATTTCTACACTTGGTATGTTTTAAACTATTTAACTTCTGCTTCTGCTTATGGTTACAAGTTGTCCCTTAGTTACATTCCCTATATTTCATTGTCATCTATTTGCCATTTACCATTTAAACCTATAATGTGCAATTATGATTTAAGAGGCTTGTTTGGGCGCCTTCGGCTTCTCATTCGCCGTATCACACCTAGGCCCTAGGTTTGAGTCGTGACAAGCTTGGTCTCAGAGCACAAGGTTTTAAATGATCCTTGGAAGTCCACACATCGCATCCAGTAGAGTCTTATTCATGGTTGTGAAGCGCGCCTCAACTATGAATAGGAGTCTATGAGATGTTTAGGATTGTATCACTTCTTTCCTTAAATCAAACCGTACCTTAGAGTAACTTAAGATATCCTTCCTTCTAATGACTTGTTTGTTGCACCGCAGAAAATGCTGCCAAGAAGAAATATTCCCATACATGAGGTTCCTCAACTTCCAGAAGAGGATAATGTGTCCCACGCTGAGTTCAGGAATGTTGTCTCATTATTAGCTCAAATGGTTGCCAATCAGGCTAGGCAAGCTCCATCTCAAGCTCCCACCCCAGCAGCAAGGTGAGAGATTTCACCTGTATGAACCTGCTAGAATTTTATGGAAATAAAATTAATGAGGATCCTGTGGAGTTCATTGATAAGGTATACAAGGTTCTCTCGATTATGAGTGTGTCATCGGAGGAGAAGGTGGAGTTGGTGGCCCACCAACTTAAAAGCCTTGCCCAGATTTGGTATGATCAGTGGGAAGGTGAAATGGTGCTTGGTGGTCCAATTGATTGGGAAGAATTCAAGGCTACGTTCTTAGACCGCTTTGTCCCTCTTGAATTAAGGGAAGCCAAAATGAAAGAGTTTATGAAGTTGAGGCAAGGGTCGATGAGCGTTCGTGAGTACTTACTGAAATTCAATACACTCTCCAAATATGCTTTTATGCTGGTATGCGATCCTAGGGATAGGATAAATATGTTTGTTTCGGGAGTCTCCAACCTCATCAACGAAGAATGCTAAATTTCCCTATTAATCCAACGCATGGATTTGTCTCGGCTTATGATTTATACTGAGTAACTTGGGGAAAAAGAAGATTCGCAAGCTGAGGAAAAGTGATAGTAAGAGGCCGAGGTACGATGGTGAGTATCAAGTTCACAAGGGTGGTGATGGTAACCAAGGTCATCAAAACCAAAGGTTCCAACAACAAGGGTCTTCGAATGTCTTTGACCAAAGGCATATAATGATCGGTTGAAACATACTAAGGGTCAACAAAGTGGAGGCCATGCTCAAGCTTGGCCAACATGCAAAAAGTGTGTTAAGAGCCATGGTGGTGTCTGCTATTAGGAGTCAGGAAGTTTTTTTGCATGTAACCAACTAGGTCACAAAATTGTCAATTTCCCCAAGGCTTATAATAAGGGTAAGGGTAGTCGCCCGCATGGTAAAGATGTGTAGGCAGATCAAAATCCACAAGCTATGCAAGAAGGTGATGGTCCTCACAACAATAGGTTCTATGCACTACATGGGAGGCAAGACGTGGAAGATGAGCCAAATGTTGTCACATGTATGTTCAAAGTGTTTCATTTTGATGTTTATGTGTTGTTGGATCCTGATGCCAACTTATCCTTTGTGACCCCTTTCCTTGCCAATAGGTTCAATTTAAGTCCCGAAATTTTGCATGATCCTTTTCTTGTGTCTACTCCTTGGGTGAGACAATAGTTGCTAAAAGAGTCTATAAAATGTTCCTGTGTCTATTATGCATAAGACTCTTTCGTGCAATACTATTTAATTGTTTATGGTAGATTTTGATGTTATCCATGGTATGGACTGGTTGCATGCCTCTTATGCCACCATAGATTGTAGAACCCGTAAAGTTAAACTTTAAATTCCTGATGAACTCTTGTTTGAGTGGGAAGGGCATGATTCTGTGGTAAAGGGTAGGTTTATTTCATATCTTAAAGCTCCTGAGATGATATCTAAGGGGTGTATCTATCATATGGTTAGGGTCAGAGATGTGTCTTCTAAGGTTCCCTCTCTTGAGTCAGTTCCTATATTCAATGAGTTCCCCAATATGTTTCCCAAAGATCTTCCTGGTATTCCTCCCAAAAGGGAAATTGATTTTGGCATAGACCTCCTTCCCAATGCCAAGCCCATATCTATAACACCCTATAGATGGCACCAACGAATTTGAAAGAACTTAAGGATCAGTTGAAAGATTTATTGAAGGGATTTATTAGGCCTAGCAAATCTCCATGGGGTGCTCCTGTTCTGTTTGTAAGAAAGAAGGATGAGTCACTCCGAATGTGCATTGACCATCGTCAACTCAACAAAGTCACCGTTGAGAATAAGTACCCACTTCCGAGGATAGATGATTTATTTGACCAACTACAAGGAGCTAGACATTTTTCTAAGATCGACCTTTATTCTGGGTATACCACTTACAAGTTAGGGAAAGTGATACTCCTAAGACAACTTTTAGAAAAAGGTATGGGAACTATAAGTTTTTGGTGATGTCCTTTGGATTTACTAATGCGCCTATATTTATGGATCTTATGAATCGGGTCTTCAAACCATACCTTGATACTTTTATTGTGGTCTTTATTATGACGTACTAGTCTACTCCCAAAGTCAGAAGGAACGTGACGGACATTTGAGAATAGACCTTTAAACTTTGAGAGATGAGAAATTGTAGGCCAAATTCAGCAAGTCTGAATTTTGGATGAAAGAAGTTTCTTTTCTTGGCCACGTGGTGAATGATAAAGGTATTATGGTGGACCTAAGGAAGACTGAGGCAGTGCGAAACTGGTCTAGGCCCTTAACTCCATCTGACATAAGGAGTTTTTTAGGTTTGGGAGGTTACTACCGAAGCTTTGTAGCAGGGTTTTCTTGATCGCATCCCTTTTGACCAAATTGACCAAGAAAAAGTCCATGTTTGTGTGGTCTGATGAATGTGAGAAGAGTTTCCAGACATTGAAAGATAAGCTAAATTCGGCTCCCATCTTGACTCAACCAAATAGTTTGGATGGTTTTGTGGTATACTGTGATGTATCTAGGTTTGGTTGGGTTGCATGTTGATGCGAAATAGCAAGGTCGTAGCTAATGCTTCTAGGCATATGAGAATGCATGAGCGTAATTATCTAACTCATGACCTTGAATTGGCAGCAGTAGTGTTTGCTCTAAAAATTTGGTGTCACTATCTCTATGGGGTTCTCGTGGATGTATTTACTGATCCCAAAGCTCGCAGTTTGTGTTCACTCAAAGGGACTTGAATCTAAAGGAAACAAAGATGGCTTGAACTTCTCAAACACTATAATATGAGTGTGCACTACCATCCTGGTAAGGCCAATGTGGTGGTTGATGCTTTGAATAGAATAACTATGGATAGTATGAGTCATGTTGAGGGTGAAAATAAAAAGTTGGCAAAGAAAGTCCATCAATTGGATAGGTTAGGTGTTAGGTTGGAAGGTAATAATGATGATGTCATATTTTCTCATGACGGGTCTCATTCTTCTTTGATTGTTGATGCAAAGTCAATGTAAGACCTTGACCCTACTTCGACTGAATTAAAGAAATTAGTTGAATAAAAAAAGTGGAGATTTTCTTACAAGGGAGAGATGATGTCCTTAGATACCATGGCCTGTTGTGTGTGCTGGATGTAGATGGATTGAGAACCTTGATCTTACCAAAGGCTCATAATTGATCTTACTCCATTCATCCGAGTTGCAGCAAAATGTATCAAGATTTGAAAGAATTCTACTGGTAGGGTAATATGAAAAAGGACATAGACAAGTTTGTAGCCGAGTGTCCAAATTGTAAGCAAGTGGAAATCAAGCATCAAAGGCCCAGTGGGCTAGCTCAAGTCATTGAAATCCCGACTTGGAAGTGCGAGGAAATCAATATGGACTTCATTGTTGGATTGCCTCGGACTCGAAAACAATATGATTCAATTTGGATGATTGTGGATCGTATGACCAAATCAACTCATTTCTTAATGGTTAAGACTTCATATAGTGCTGAAGATTGTGCAATCTTATATATTCAAGAGTTATTTTGGTTACATGGTTTTCCTTTGTCAATAATATCAGATAATGGCCCTCAATTCACTTCTCATTTTTGTAAGGCACTCCAACGAGGTTTGTGTACCAATGTTAAGCTGAGTACCACATTTCATCCTCAAACAGATGGTCAAGTGGAAAGGACCATTCAAACATTAGAGGACATGTTGAGAGCATGTGTCTTGGAATTTAAAGGTAATTGAGATGATCACTTACCTCTTATTGAGTTTGCATATAACAACAGTTATCATTCTAGCAAGGAGATGGCTCCGTTTGATGCTCTTTATGGTAGACGATATAGATCACCGGTTCGCTGGTTTGCGGTAGGTGAAATGGCATTACTACGCCCAGATTTAGTCTTGGAGGCTATGGAAAAAGTGAGGATGATAAATGACAGAATGAAAACGGCTCAAAGCCGACAAAAGTCATATCCGTATATGAGGAGTAAAGATCTTGAATTTGATGTGGGAGATTGGGTGTATCTCAAAGTTTCATCTGTGAAGGGTGTTGTTCGTTTTGGCAAAAAAGGCAAGTTGAGCCCAAGATTTATGGGTCCTTACAAAATTTAAGAAGGGTTAGAAAGGTAGCTTATGAGCTTGAGTTGGAGTTGGAAAGGTAGCTTATGAGCCTAATAAGATGGAGTTGGTTGACCCTGTTCTTCATTTATCTATGTTATGGAAGTGCATTAGTGACACAAGTTCTATAGTTCCAATCGATGTTGTGAAGGTTGGAGAAAATTTGACTTATGAAGAAATACCGGTACAAATTTTAGATCGACAAGTCTAGAGGTTGAGAAATAAGGATGTGGCATCCGTCAAGGTGCTTTGGAGGAACCAACATGTTGAGAGTACTACATGGGAAGCTGAAGCAGACATGATGAGGAAATACCCCTATCTTTTCCTAACTAATCAAGCCTAAGGTCTAGGTAATTCCATTCCTCGAGTTTGAATTCCTCATTTTGTACCATTTTGTCACTGTTATAATTATTAAGCATGCATAATTATTTAGATGTTACTTTATGATATTTGTATAAGTTTTGCATCAAAATAAGCTCTATTTTGCATTTTGACATGTTAAGCTCTTAGTCACTATTTCAATTCCTATTCATTTAAACTACTCTTGTGTCACTCGGGGATGAATGATCTCAAGGGGGAGATATTTGTAATGTACCAGGTGTTTTTAAGCCTATACTTGCGTGAAAGGATAATGTTCAAGCGAATTCCTATTGAATTAAGTAAAACTTAAAATGAAGGTTATCTTAGCATTATCTTGGTTTAGTTATGTGATTGTTGAGATGGCCTAGGAAGGACGGTTGGTTTATCCTTGGTATAATATTGTGGGGGCAATGTTATATGAAATTAAGACTAAAAAAAATGAAGTTTGGTTTGCATTTGGAATTATTCAAAATGAAGGTATTAAGGTTACATAATTGACTTGTTTGGGAGTAATTCTTTTGTCATTGTTGCATGGCTTGTATGGGCAGCATTTGGCACGGCCTTAGCACAGCTTGAGGCCATACCATACCATGTCATAGCACCATGGGAAGGGATAATGCTGCCATACCTAGGTCCCATGCCCACTCCCTTGTGTTTGGCATCTTTCTTGTTTTAAAAAAGTGAGTCTAAAAGCCCCTTTGCACTACCTGATTTTATGCCCTTTCTCCCATATGTTTTCGACCACTTTTAGTGATTAACTGACCCTTATATCCCCTCCCCCAAATCATTATAAATATCCCCCTCTACTTAGTCTCTACATCACTCTTCCAAGAAACAAAATCCCCTAATCTGCACTGCTCTCCCAAAACTCTCTCAACACTTAGGCTAAATATTCTTCAAAATCTCCACCAAGTCTCTTTATCTTGTCAAGGGTAATCAAGTATGGTATGTGGGTTTGATTATTGATTTCTTTTCAACCAAGAAGTCCTCTTCGAAAAACTAAGTTTAGAATTACGAATGTTCAATATTTGATTTATGTATAATTGCATACTAATTGATATTTGCTTAATTTATGATTATTCATATAGTTTATGGTTAGTTATGAATATTTATCAAGGCTTTATATAATTTAATTCAAGCATTTCAGATTTACATTATTTAAGCTAACCCATATTTTCAAGTCTTAGATCCACAAATGAGTTATTATGATTTATCCTAAAATGTTCCTATGATTATTGTAACTTTATTTGAATATAAAGCTTGTGATTTTAAGGTTCAGTCCCCAACATGATTTAATGAGTTATGAACTTTGGATATTTGACTTTCATGGCATAAATATGAGCTTATTATTTTTTACAAGAATAAGCAAATACAAGTATGAAATGATATTGGATGACTTAAGACCTATTTAGTTTCATTTTGAATCTTTGTTAGGGAGCTATTCTAAGTACAAGTTTAAATATGATTCAATATGACTATGCCGTTGGGGACACGTTGTCTAAAGTACGAGACATGGTCACACGTTAATTTACATAGTCTACAAAGACTCTAGATAAGGAAAAGTATCTAAAAAGGGTCGGAACAGGCCCATCTCGATTAACTATACAATACAAAAATATAAGCTCTAGACACACAAAGCTTCGAAGCAACCTGGAGCTTGGTAATAACAGCTGGATATCCTGTACTTCTACTGGGAGATATACTAGCACCTGTGTTTGCAGCATGAAATATAGTGAATATGTAAGGCAGAAAATACTGTATATGAGGTAAAAACTCAAATGAAATCATGCACCGGTGTAAGGATAACCACCTTTAGTCATACCGTGGAATCATGTACTTTATATTCTTTTTATTACTTGTATAATCTGTGCACATAATATAGTATAAATGACTAGGTGATCAGTGGTAAATCTATATTGGGATCGGCCATCGCTAGGGTTTTCCTTTCACCCCTTCGGCTACCCCCCATGATAGGATCGGCCCGAGCTAGGTGATTCTTCCACCCCTAGGGATGCCATACATCAAAGTAATATATTTTATCTTTCAATTACTTTAGAGATAATTCTTTTGGTGGTCATAATATTGGAACTATAGGATAGTAGATACAACATATGACATGTAAATAAACACAAAATACAACACCATAATGAAAGGAGTAGGATACACAAATAATGAAATGTGTAGGAGATAGAATAACACATAGACTTTATTTAGTAGAAAGAACTCGTGTATCTTGGTATCCAAGTACGTATGCAGGTTTGCAAGTGACTATGTATGGGATAATATGAACATGTGAAAGAGTGGAGACACAGTTAACAGTTGTGTCAGAGTTGGTAAATGCCTTTATGTACCAAGGAAGAATCTAGAATTCATGTCAAGTAATACGAAATCGAATAGCTTTACATACCTCGTTGTATGACCTCGTTATTACCTCGAAATAACCTCCCTTTCCTCCAAATATTTATCTACAATAGAGAAGGCAATAATATTCATATTAGCAGCTAAGTAACACTTCTTGGTAGTCCAATCTTATAAAAAGTAACATCCGGGTAGCAAGCTTGTATTTAGCAACCCAAAGGTAGTTTTTTCAACTTTTCCACTTATAATCATATTTTCTAATAACCATTCTTATGCACATGTAATATACAACTTGTTTTATACCCTTAACAGTCTTACAACAACTCACAAGGCACTACATATAACAATTATACATAACATACAAATAGGCAGCATAACATTACATCCCTTTGTTACATTACGAGGTCAACAATTCCAAATCTTTACCAACTTCAAACTATTCCCAAAATATTTATACATATAAAAACAGGCCTAAAACATTTCAAAAACAATCCTCAAAACAGGCGGAGGATGTGAGACCATAGTCCTCAATCAATCAACCGACAATTTCTATCAATAACACACTTAGGGTAACATATTAAACCTCGATTGTTTACGTAACACCAAACACTATAACAACCTTTATACATCATTACAGAACTGAAACAAATTAAGTAAAGCAACCTTCTTTCATAATCAAGCCAACCAAGAAGAGAAAAGCTCTCAAATAAACAAGAAAGTATACAAAACCCTTGGAGCACATGCTGTCCAAAAGTTTCCCCTTCTCCTTAGACGTACATATAGCCCTCTAATCTAAAATTCAAGCACCTTTAAAAATGGTTGGTAAATTGGCTAAGCCACATCATGTTCCATTTGCATAGAACTAGTACAAATAGGGTGTGGGATGTTACATCCTTCTCCCTTAGGAACATTCGTCCTTGCATATTAGCATAATTGGATAGGTTATCCAAGTTTAAACATTTTCTTAAACAAACCTTTGATAACACAACAAGTACTCGAACATATATATCTATTAATGCCCAACTCTACCTATTGCACTTCCTCTTTGTACTTTCTCTTGAATATTTAGCCCTAATTTATCAAGTTAGTAATATATCATTTTTTCTCTTTCACTTGGGCCTTCATGGGTTTCAAATTAATGGGCCTTTGCTGCCCATTTTCCCTTTTCTCTTTAGTCAACTGGGCCTAAATAATCAAATGAATTGTGATGTCTTTGGGCTCTTTTAATATTCTTCTTGGGCTGAAAATATAGTCCATTTGTGAAACTAGAACATGGGCCAAAATTACACCTTTAACTTGGAGTTTATTCTTTATTGAACTTGGACAAATTCAGTGTAAGGCCTCATCTCCGTCTAGCTAGTAAGTTTAAGCTAAGCAAGTAGGTGACTCACCCGCTAGCTTCTTAAGTCCTATAAGCACCTCAATTTTCTTACTTCATTTAAGGACTCTACCTCCCCAATTTGGCATAAAACTTACATATACTCACTCATATTAAATGTTATACATACATTTAGTCCTCTAATATGAAACTCAAACACTTTTTAAAATGGTTGCTAAATTGGCCAAGCAACATCATGTTCTATTTGCATAGAACTAGTACATGTAAAGTGTCGGGTGTTATAGTATTTGGGTTTCTTTCATGGGTTCCTTTAACCAATGATACCCAAGCTCTTTTTACTCAAAATTGTATAATTTAAAGTTGATTTATTCATGGATCTTATCTATTATGAAAATCACCACACACTATATTGGGGTTTATGAAATTGTGACTATTTTACTATATTTGGAGTTATGAATCTAAGGTCTTTTGTGAGAATTGATGAAGGATCTTGATGTATATTGTTTGAGGGTGTTACGAAGTATCTATTGATGGCTTTACAATGATTTTTGTAGCATGATTTCACTCTTGAATTGCACGGCGTTACATTAACATTACATATCCTCTAAGTGTTTGATAAAATGTCCGGTTATGGATTCTTGACGAATTGAAAGACCAATGTATATCTTATGAGTTGGATGACTATATGATGATGGAATGATGATTAAAAGGAATATATGTGTATGATGATGAAAGGGGTGTGTGTGTGTATGCATATATATGATATGATATGATATGATCTCTATATAGTGTTGGGAATGACTAAGCCTAGCTCGGGGGGTTGTAGGCCCGGGTAACCTATCGAGAGGTTGATACCTTGGTCGCCTGGCTCGGGGGGTGGTAGGCCTGAGTAAACTTGTTGGGTCTTGGTACCCATCAACCTTGATGGGGGGTTTGTACTCTGTCAACCTCGGTGGGGAGTTTGTAATCCATCAAACTCGGTGGTGGGTTTGAACTCCATTAACCTCATGAAAGGGTTCATACCTTATGCGCCTATCTAAGGAGCTGGTAGTCCTTGACTTGCACTATAATGGTCACTTCTTACACTCGTATTATGATCTATATAAGCATGGTTTTACTTCAAGCATCATTCATAAATGCCATTTTGTTAGTATGCTATTCATTGCTTATGATTATGCATTTTGCCTATGATGCCTATATTTTGTTGCATTGCATCCTACATACTTAGTACATTCAAATGTACTAACACATACTCTATGCCTACATGATGTCACCATGTAGGAATCGTTGTACCTCTTGATCATCCTCCTCCACCTGGCTAGTATAACTTCTATCAAGCTTGTTAGTGAGTCCTCCATTCCGGGGAAGTTACTTATGATCTCCTTCTATATATTAAGACTTACTCCTTTGACTTATGTATTGACTATGAGGGTGAGCCCGATTGCTTTATCCTGGCCCCCACTCTTATGTATATAGTATAGGTGTTGTTGGACATGTTATGTATCAATACTATGAGCTTTGACACTATTGACTCTTGATGTTTACGATATGGAAGTTACCCTTAGTCCCATTTCCCCTTGTTTACGTTTATTCCTTATTGTCATTCTAATTGCTTCCGCGACCAAGGGTGTGTAATGATATGCTATAAGGCTTACTTGGGGTTCCTTCGAGTTCCCCATTCACTGATCACGTCTAGGCACTACTAGGCTTGGGTCGTGACAAATCTACCTTAATACCATCCCCCGACACCTCATGACCAAGGAAGGAAACCTCTTTTAACCAAAATTCACGTTTCTCATATTTAGCATACAACTTCTCTTCCCTTAATTTTTGCAACACTACCCTCAAATAGCCCACATGCTCTTCCTCACTATGAGAATAGTTCAAAATATCATCAATGAAGACTACAACAAATGAATCAAGGTAGACTTTGAAGACCCTATTCATAAGGTCCGTGAAGATAGCCAGTGCATTGATCAACCCAAAGGACATCACAACAAACTCAAAATGCCCATACCCAGTCCGGAAGGCCGTCTTAGGAATATCACACTCCCTCACCTTCACTTTATGGTACCTGGACCGAAGATCAATCTTAGAGAAGTGGCTAGCCCACTTGTAATTGGTCAAACAAATCATCAATTCTTGGAAGATATACCTATTCTTGATGGTGATCCTATTCAGTTAATAGTAGTCAATGCACATTCTAAGAGACCCATCATTCTTCTTCACAAACAACACCAATGTACCCCATAGTGATTGGCTAGGCCTAATAAAACCTTTCTCCAACAAGTCCCTCAATTTCTCCTTCAACACCTTTAACTCCGTCGGGGCTATACGGTAAGGGGGAACAGAAGTGGGTTGAGTATCCGAGAGGAGGTCTATACAAAAATCTATTTCCCTCTCGGGAGGAATACCCGGGAGGACATTTGGAAAGACATTAAGAAACTCATTTACAACTGGAATCGTATCTATGGGAAGGAATTTAGACTCCGCATCCTTAACCTCACAAGGTGGTAAAAAAAACCCTTAGAGATCAACTTACGGGCTTTAATGCAAGAGATAAATCTACTATTTACCACCACATCATGACTTTCCCACTCAAGAACGGGTTCATTTTGGAATTGGAATTTGATCCTATGAGTTCTGCAATCAATGAAGGTACAGTATACATGCTACCAATCCATCCCAAGAATGACATCAAAATCAACCATATCCAACTCAATAAGATCGCAAGGCAATATGTTATGCAAGATGCAAATGGGACGCTTTCCATAGACCTTTCTAGAAACAATAGATGCACCAATAGGAGTAGACACCTCATATGACTCACAAAATAATTTGGGTTCAACATGAATCCTTTTTTCAACAAAGGGGGTAACAAAAGAAAGAGTGGCATCCGAATCAATCATTGTATACACATCAAAATCAAAGATTTTCAACATACCGATAACAAGTCGAGAACCTTATCAACCCCTTGCCTCCTATGCAAAGCATAAAACCCATTGTGCCTTAGGGGACCACCTTGTTAAGCACCTCTCCCTAAAGGAACTACATTAGCACCTCGTGCACGAATCTCTTTGCCCTTGTTGCGATTTCAGGGGAAATCCATCACCTTTTATGCCCATCTTCTCCACAACAATAACATGCACTAGTATCCCTCAAACACGGGCCACTATGACCTCTACCATATTTTGGACGCCCACCATTAGGAACCACACCACCAACACATTTGGTCATTGGAAAGTATTTTGTAACCCTCTTATTATATGTAGGAGAGGACCCTTGGACTTGATGGAACCGGCCACCCTTTTAACTATGGAACTTCCCCTCAAAACAAGCCTTCTGGGCCTCATGACTCCTCCTACTCTACAACTTCTCCTCCTCCATTTTTCCGGCATAGGTCATCAACCGAGATAAATCCATGTCATCAATCAACATAGCAGACCGACATTCTTCGTTCACCGAATCAGAAACACCCATTACAAACTTGTTCATCTTAGATCTTGGGTCGGCCACCAAGTGGGGAGCATATTTAGAGAATTGAGTAAACTTGAGGGCATACTCCCTCACACTTATAGACCCTTGTCTCAAATTCATAAACTCCATCAATCTGGCTTCCCTAAGCTCAAGAGGGAAGAACCGATTAAGGAAAGTTGCCTTAAACTCCTCCTAAAGCACCACATTAGTGATTCCCTTCTCCTCCTATTGGTTAAAACTATATTTGTGCTACTCCCTTGAGTTGGTAAGCTGCCAACTCCACCTTCTCTTCCAATCTAACACCCATAATAGCCAAAACCTTATAGACCTCATCAATGAACTCTTGAGGGTCCTCATTCACTTTTGACCCATGGAATTTCGGGGGATTAATCCTCATAAAGTCTCTTACCCAGGATACTAGTGTAGAGCATAAAGGGCTTGGGCCCCTTGATTGGCTTGATTAGCCATAACTTGTGCAAGCAAAGTGAGAGCATCCCAAAGCTCACCATGAGCCGGTTAGTCCTTGGGAGTGCGAGCTCTTCTTCCTCCCATGTTAGGCATGATCTAGCACAGCAAAGAACAATTTTTAGGGGGAAAAAACCTCATTTCAACTCTATAGCATGACTTAGAACATGAAGAAGGAAAACATTTCCTAAGATGCCTCATAGCCTCTCACTCATAGTTGAGGTTCATAACACGACCATGAATAAGACTCTAATTAATGCGGTGTGTTAGACTCCGAGGATCTAATAACCCAGTTCTCTAATACCAAGCTTATCATGACCCAAACCTAGGGCCTAGATGTGACACGACGAGTAGGAACTCGAAGGAACCCCAAAAATGCCTCTTAGCATATCATACACATATCCTTGGTTGAGGAAGGATTAAAATAAAATAAGAGATAGTAGATAGGGAAAAACAGGCTAAGGGACAATTCTCATATCATAAACATCAAGATTCAAGATAGAGTTATGCTCAAAGCATAATACAAACATGTCAAACAACACCTCTAAAACTTAGATACTTAGCGGGGGCCAAGACAAGCTACCGGGCTCACCCTCATATTTAATATATATACAAAATAAGGATAGTCTTAGAACATAATAGGAGATAATACGTATCGTACTCGAAATGGAGGACTCACAAAAGAGCTTGAGAGATGTCGTACTAGCCACGTGGAGGATGATCAAGTGGAGCTCTGGTTCCTACATGGTGACATCATGTAGGCATAGAGTATGCATTATTACGTTTGAATATATTAATTATGTAGGATGCAATGCAACAAGTGATAAGCACCTTAAACAAAATGCATAACATAGAGATTGAATAAGCATATAGCAATATGACATGATGAATGATACTTGAAGTAAAATCATATTTATATGGAACATAATATATGTGTAAGGAGAGACCATTGTTAGTGAATATCAAGGCTTACCACCTCCTTTGGAGAGGCGAATGAGGTATAAACCCCTCAATAGGTTGATGAGGTACAAACCCCCCAACGTGGTTGATGAGGTACAAAGTCTCGAACGTGGTTGATGGAGTACAAACCCCCCAATGTAGTTATTAAGGTACAAACCCTTCAACATAGTTGCATGGGCCTACCACCTCCCAAGCAAGGCGATCGAGGTACAAATCCCTTAACAAGGTTACCCAGGCCTACAACCCCCCGAGTAAGGCTTGGTCAATTCCTAACACTATAAAGATAATATCATATACATACATTTTTTCATTATCATATAGTCATTCAACTCATAAGACATACATTGGACATTTAATTCCTCAAGAAACTCATAACCGGATATTTTATCAAACATTTCGTCGGTGTGTAGTGCTAGTGTAAAACCATGCAATTCAAGGGTATAATCATTCTTGAAAATCCAATGTAAAACTATCAATAAATACTTGGTAACACCCTCAAGAAACATACATCAACACCCTTCATCAAATCTCACATTAGATCTTAGATTCACATATCAAAACATGCTAAAACAACCATACTTTCATGAAACCCCAATATAGTGTGAAGTGAAATTCATAATAATTAAGACCTATGAGTAAATTAACTTTAAATTATGCAATTCTAAGTAAAAGAGAGCTTGGGTTTCATGGGTGAAAGGAACCCATGAAAGAAACCCACATACCTTAGCTTTGGAGAATAGCTAGATGAAGATTGGAGATGGAGACTTGAAGCTTGTATGATAACCTTAGAATACAGATGAATTTTGAGACTTGATTGAAGATGAAATATTATCGAACTGTTTGGGAGTGTATTTGGGAATGTCTTGAATGATATGAGGGTGAAATAAAACTACGTATAGGCATTTTAATGCATGAGAATGGTTAGGTCCAAGACCCAAAGCCTTGGACCGAGATAAAAAAATTGGACAAAATTTACATTGTGGCGCGCCCCGCTAGGGGCACTAAAAGCTCTTTGGAAATCAATTTTTGGGAAATTGAAATTGTGATTTGTTTGCTCTAAAATTGGGGTCAGATCTATTTTCCACTCAATTTGACCCCTCAAATAAAAATATAAAGTCAGATTTTTGATATTGCGCACAGATTTTGAGATATATGAAAATTACGATTCCGAGCACTTTCGAGGCACATTTTTGGGTACTTTTTGGTGGTCATTTCACCCACAATAAGTCACCCCCTACAAGAATTATCCAAGAATAAGCAATAAACAAGTTGACGCCCTTGAAATTTGACCCAAAACTATGAAAGTTTTATATCTTGAAGCATTGGGATCAAGTAAAATTGAAGTGGAGCAAACATACCTTTCATGGAGAATATTCTTCTATGTGAAGAAGATCTTGCAAACTTGAAGTGCTACGCAGAGTGGTTTAAAATTTGGGTGAAAGAGGGAAGATGAAAAAGAGTGAAATTGAGAAGGAAGGTATTAGGGTTGGGTTTATACGAAAAAAGGTAAAAAATTAATGGTTGGGGGTATTTAAAAGGGGGTGGGGCCACGTAGGATACGGACCTAGACTTACTGAAAATAATTTCCCGCATGGAAAAATAGTGGGCATCTGCAATGCATCCATGTCGCGGTGCCTTCGCAGATGCTTACTGTTTTTAGCTTCCAACATTTTTTTTGCTCTGGACCCCGCATAATCCCCCGAGCACCTAAACATGCTTAAACACACTAGAATAAGTGAATTAGACCAAAAAAATATAAAAAATACCCAACGAATTATTGAGAATGAGGATGAAAAATTTTGCACAAAAATGCCCAAGGTCCGCGACGTGGAGGCAATGCGGACCTGTCCTTGTGAAAATTTTTCACATTTTCATTATGGGATCTGATTTTCTAATTTTTTTATTTTAAAAATAAAATAAAGAAAAACTCAACTACTGTTACCTCACAATGGGTTGCCTCCCGTGCAGCGCCTGATTTACCATCATGGCATGGCGTATCATGAGCTCATTCATCACTAGCCAACTCAATGGACTCTTCAACTTGATTCGTGTCCTCATTGTAGTAGTGTTTGAGACATTGGCCATTCACCAAAAATGTTTGGTTCGTGGTTATGTCATTCAACCCCACAGCTCTATGGGGTGTGACGCGACCACCATGAATGGTCCACTCAATTTGGATGTCAACTTTCTTGGAAATAAATTCAGATGAGAGTTAAAGAGCAATATCTGTTGTCCTGGCTCAAAGTTCCTCTTGATGATGTGCCATTTGTTCCATTTCTTGGTTCGCTCCTTGTAGAGTTTGGCATTTTCATAGGCTTAGAGCCGAAACTTGTCCAACTCCTCCAATTGCTCTATTCTCTTCTTGCTGGCGAGCTTTGGGCTAGGATTTAGCTTTTTTATCGCTCAGTATGCCTGGTGCTCGAGCCGAACGGGCAAGTGAAAAGCCTTTCCATACACCAGCCGGTAAGGGAATGTGCCTATTGGGGTCTTGTACATTGTCCAGTACACCCATAACGCTTCATCAAGCTTACTCACCCAGTCTTTCCGAGTGGCGTTCACTGTCTTCTGCAATATCTGCTTGACCTCTCGGTTTGACACCTCCACTTGTCCACTCATTTGCAGGTTGTAAGATGTATCCACTTTATGCCTTATTCCATGTTTTGCAAGACGATTCTTCACAGTTTGGTTAACGATGGCCCTTAGAGTACCAAACCAAGTGAAGATAATCTTCTTGAGGAACTTGCTCACCACCTTAGAATCATTGGTTGGGAGGACTGCTGCTTCTACCCATTTAGAAACATAGTCAAAAACCACCAGGATATAGTGACTTCGAATGATGGTGGAAACAGCCCCATGAAGTCTATGCCCCAAACATCAAAGATTTGTACCTCAAGAATATTGTTTAGGGGCATCTCAAGCCTCTGAGATATGGTGCAATCTTCTGGCAAGCATCAGAGACCCTAGAGAACAGAATAGCATCTTTGAAAAAGCATCGGCCAGAAGAAACCTGATTGTAATACCCTATGTGTTTTCCTTTAATGTAAAACACCACACCTTATAATATTGGTAATATGCAAATGAAACATGACATGGTTTGGTCAAATTAGCGCTAATTTTTAAAAGTGCTTGAATCTCGTGTTAATGGGCTATATGTGCATCTAACGCTAAAGAGGGTCAACTGTATACATGTTTTGTGTCAAATTGAGGAGGTTACAGCCTTAAATGAAGTGAGAAAATTGAGGTGCTTTTAGGACTTAACAAGCTAGCAGGTGAGTCACCTACTTGCTTAGATTAAATTTGCTAGCTAAACGGAGATGAGGCTCGACGTCGAATTTGTCCAAGTCCGATTATGAATAAAGTTTGTGTTAAGGGTGTGACTTTAGCCCATGTTTTAGCATCCTAAGTGGACTATATTTTTAGCCCAAGAAGGATATTAAAAAGGGCCCAAAGACATCACAACACAGCTAACCATTTGTGCCCAAACTAAGTGAAGGGAAAGTTGGAAAATGGGTAGCCCAAGCCCATCAACTTGGAGACCCATTTAGGACCAAGTGTATGTGATTGGAATACCAAGGTGTATCTATTGGCTATCGATGCTAGTTTTATCACCTACTATGTTATAGATAAGTATTTGGAGGAAGGGAAGGTTATCTCGAGGTAGTAACGAGGTCATACAATGAGGTATGTAAGGTTACTTGATTTCATATTACTTGGCATGAAACATAGATCTCTCCTTAGCACATAAAGGCACTTGCCAACTCCGACACAACTATTAATCGTGTCTACATTCTTTGACATGTTCACATGCTTACATACATAGTCACTTTCACATTTGCATACATGTATACCAAGTTATATAGGTTCTTATTACTAGATAAAGTTCACAAGTTGTTTCATTTCATATGCATTTTATTATTTGTGTAACGTACTCTTTTTCATTGTCATATTATCTTGTATAATTGTCTACATATCACATGCTACATATATAGTCCTACAGCTCCAATATTGTGACCACCAAAAGAACCATATCAAAGGTAATTAAAAGGTAAACCACATTGTTTATTGATAGGTGGTAGCCTGAGGGGTGGAAGAATCACCTAGCCAGGGATGATCCTATCACGGGTGGTAGCCCAAGGGTGTTAAGGAAGAACCTAGCTAGGGACGATCCCATATCCCGAGGGATGAAAGAATCACCTAGCCAGGGAAACATCTTATTATGGGTGGTAGCCTGAGGGGTTAAGGAATAACCTAGCTAGGGACGATCCCGATACAGTTATACCACTAATCAGTTGGTCATTCGTATTATAGTTGTGCACAGATTTTGTTGTACAGATTGTACAGTAAAGGTAAAGCAATATACAGCACGTAAAGTACATGATCCAATAGTATAAATGAAGGTGGTCTTTTATGCTACACCAGTGTATAGTTTCACTTGAGTTGTTATATCGTATACAGTGTTTCCTGCCTTACATACTCAGTACATTATCTCGTACTGACGTCCCTTACTGGGGACCTGCATTTCATGCTGCAGGTTACATGTGCTAGTAGATCTCCCTAATAGGAGTACAGGATATTCAGCTGCTGTCATCAAGCTCCAGGTTGCTTTGGGGCTTTGTATATATATATATAGAGCTTGCATGTTTTGTTGAATAGTTTGTTGAGAGGGGCCTGCCCCGACCCTTATCAGATGTATTTCTTTATTTAGAGGCTTTGTAGACTATGTAAAGTAAAATGTGGTCATGTCTCATACTTTAAATATTGTGGCCCCAACGGCCTAGTCATATGCATTTCCTTTTGGCTTGTTATCACTGTTTATCTTCTTAA
>JAABOM020011717.1:0-19477 GCA_011800125.2 Solanum clarkiae | reverse complement strand
TACTGAAGCAATTCATCTTGTTCGGAGGTTAGTGGAGAAATATAGGGAAAGAAAGAAGGAACTTCATATGGTGTTCATTGATCTCGAGAAGGCTTATGACAAAGTCCCAAGGGATGTCTTATGGAGGTGTCTATAGGTGAAAGGTGTCCTAGTGGCATATATCAAGGCGATTAAGGACATGTACAATGGATCCAAAACTTGGGTAAGAATAGTGGAATGAGACTCAGAGTATTTTCCTATTGAGATGGGACTCCATCAAGGATCTGTGTTGAGCCTTTTCTTGTTTGCCTTGGTGATGGATGAGCTGACACGATCTATCCAGGAGGAGGTACCATAGTGTATGCTATTTGTAGATGAGATAGTACTGATTGATGAGACTCGGACTAAACTTAATGATAGGTTGGAGGCCTGGGGACATGCCTTGGAGTCCAAAGGATTCAAATTGAGCAGGACCAAAACTGAGTACTTGGAGTGCAAATTCAGTGTTGAGAGGGATGAAGCAAACTTTGATGTGAGGCTCGCCACTCAACCTATCTCCAGGAGGAATAACTTTAAGTGTCTGGGGTCCATCATCCAGAGTAGTGGCAATATCGATAATGATGTCACACATCATATTAGGGTAGCATGGACTAAATGGAGGCTTGCCTCTGGAGTATTGTTTGACAAGAAAATACCACTTAAACTCAAAGGTAAGTTTTATAGAGTGGTGGTTAGACCATCGTTGTTGTATGGGGTGGACTGTTGGCCAATTAAAAATGCACATGTTCAGAAGATACATGTCGTAGCGATGAGGATGCTGAGATGGATGTGTGGCCACACCAGGTGTGACAAGGTTAGGAATGAGACCATTCGGGAGAAGCTAGAGGTGGACCCGGTGGCCAAAAAGATGAGGGAAGTGAGACTGTAATGGTTTGGACATGTGCAGAGAAGGAGTACTGATGCTCATGTTAGGAGGTACGAGAGGTTAGTTTTGGGAGCTACTCAGAGGGGTAGAGGTAGACCGAAGAAATACTGGGGGGAGGTGATTAGACATGATATGGCGGAAATTGATCTCACTGAGGACATGACCTTAGATTGAAAGAAGTGGAGGTCCTAAATTAGGGTAACATGCTAATTGGTAGGGTTTAGGTGGATGCATGGCCTCAGGGTATAGTAGGGTTAGGTGAAGGACGTGTTTTTTTATCACGTGCTCTCATTATCTGTCATATTATGTACTAGTTTTATCATATTTACATACTGCCATATGCTATTCATTATTAGTCGCTCTTTCTGTTCCCTTTCCTTTCATTTTTTTCATATCTAGTTCTTTCTGCTTGTGAGTTTTAAGATGAAGGTCCCCAGGAAACAACGTCTCTACTTCTATGAGGTAGTGGTAAGGTCTGCGCACATTCTACCCTCCCTAGACCCCACTTGTGGGATTTCACTAGGTATATTGTTGTTGTTGTTTTGTCGCATCATGGAGTACTCTTCTTTTAATATATGATTCTTTCTATATTATGTGCCCTTGTCATCTAACATTGAATGCAAGTTTGATAAGTCATATGCATTGCATGCCCACATACGTAGTAAATTCAAATGTACTAACACATACTTTTGCCTACATGATCTAACCATGTATAGACCAGAGACTACTTTTATCTACCATTGGATAACTAGATTTGATTTGGGATACTTATTGTGGTGAGTCCTATCTTCCAAAGACAAGCCACCATTCCTCCACATTATGTTGCTTTTGCTTATGTTGTCTTTACTTTGAGGGTGAACCTGGGACATGTCTTGGCCCCTATCCCATCTTATGACTAGAGGTGTTGTTGGGCATTTTGTAGACTCTTGTACGGATATGTGCTATTTGTTGTATTTGGAGTTTATGATTATGGTATCTATTGAATAGGGGCATTATGGATTGATTATGAGAATTATGATAATTATGTATGCTTTGACGTGGAAATTAGAAGATCCCAAGTCCGAAATTACCCCTATAGAGTGAGTCATGCTTACCTGCACCTTAGTCTTTATGTGATACGTGTTATGCTAATCTATGATAATCCCTTTTCCTATGATATCCCCATAGAATGAGTCTTACTTTCCCTTCCCTTAGAACTATGTGTCTATTATTTGTATATATTTCCGAACCGAGGATGTGAATATGGATACTTTGAGGCTTATTTGGGGACTGTCGGGTTCCTATTCGCCATATCACTCCTAGACCCTAGGTCCTGGTCGTGATGTATTTGTACTTTCATAATTATATGTGATAAATTTTATAGTGGTGATACATGAGATATTGGTTGATATGAGCTTATCTTGTACCAAAAAAATAATTGTGCTCTTGTAAAAGGAACAAGAACTAACTGAACTTAAAATAGACAGTCGTATTGATACATGAGTTAATCTGTAGCACCTCATCACTTTATGCTCTTGTATATCCATGTTTCAAGCTCATTTGGTTAGGTTGGGGGGTGTATGAGGTACATGGGAGACTCCTAGTACCTAAACGAGTTCAAGACTTCCCTAAAAGTTGAGTTTTGGGTGATGGTTCATGCAAAGGTCATCTTTAAACGAGAATAACTTTTAGCACTTTGGAACCGGGTGAAGCATGACATGTCAAATGAAAGCCCTTTGAGTTATCTTTCCAAAGCACTTGGTTTCATCTCATTTCGAGTTCGGTTGAAGGAGTTATGACCATTTTCGTAAGACCCTCCCGTGTAGTGAAGCCCCATGGGCGCCTCAACGAGCAGTGGTGTCTTGTACAGGTCATGTGAGGTGTATTGAGTTGTAAAAGGCCATTTGTGTCCTAAGGCATAGGGCATTACCATTGGCACGGGCCGTGTGGCTTGCCACTGGCCGTGTGGATGGTCGTGGGGTGAGTACACGAGAGGAATAGAGGCTTTTGGGGGAAATTGTTTGCTAAGTGTTGTGCCATGCTCCCTCACCATGACCCGTGGCATGGGACACGACCCTTGGACCTTGGAGTAGAGCCTAGGAAACATTTTCTAGCACCAAGTATGGTGCCACAAGCCTCCAAATGGGCCGTGAGGCTCCGCATGACCAGTGGAGGCCTCCGTGGTCATCACAAGACGTCTTTTTCCAATGGATTTCAAACTTCAATATTTCGACTAAATAATTTGTCATTGGCACTCCACATGAACCTTGGAAAGCTACACAACCCTGGGACATTCCATGGGGCAAACTCTTAGACAAATTTTCCATCTGTTCACTAATGGCATTTTCGTAAATGCTAATTACTCTAATGTCCTTTTTTAGACTTCCAATGCTATCTTAACCTTCCTAAAATACCTAAAAAAGGTTCCAAAGGATCAAACTCATTACTCTCATCTCAAATACACTCTCAATTTGCTCAAAACCTCCATCAAGCTCCAATTCAATTTCAAGGAAACCTAAGAATACGATTGGATTCAAACATCATTTCCAAGCCTCCATTCTTCCAATTCTTAATTCCAAGCAACTCTAGACCTAAGGTATGTGGTTTTAGCCATTGGGTCCTTCCACCCATGATTCCCTAACCTCTTCTTACTCAATTTGCATGATTTAAAGTTGATATTATCAATGGGTTTGCTAGTATGACACGTCTATGAACTATGTTAAAGCTAGTAAAGTTGTGACTATTTTACTATGTTCTAAGCTATAAAGGGATGGGATCTCATATGGAACTCCACTTATTCCGAAGAGGGACGGGATCCTTTAAGGAAGGACACTTAATTCGAAAATAGGCGGGCTCCCGTAAGGAAGGTCACTTAATCCTAAAAGGGACGGGCTCCGGTAAGGAGGACCACTCAAACCGAAAAAGGACGGGCTCCTGTAAGGAAGGTGTCTCCAAAAGGTCTTATGTTATATCGGTTGAGGCTTCTTTACACATTTATATTGTGATCTATGTAAGATGAACAATTTGCAAAGCATGACTTACTTAAGAGTTAGTTATACATGCCATATTGTTATTATGCAATTTATATGTTATTATTATGCATTTTGATTATGATGCCTATCTGTTGACGCATTGGATCCCCCATAGTTAGTACATTCAAACGTACTAACATATACTCTATGCCTACATGATGTTACCATGTAGGAACCAGAGCTTCATTTGGTCATCATCCTTCTCTACGTGGCTAGTGGTATCCAATCAAGCTAGTTGGTGAGTCCTTATGTGCGAGGGAAATAACTATGTTCTTATACTATGTATTAAAGACTATCCTTCTTTTTGATATACTATTACTATGAGGGTAGGCCCGGTTGCTTGTCTTGGCCCCCGTTAAGTCCTTGGGCAAGTTATGTATTATACTTGAGCTTTGACTTACTTATGATATTCAAGCTATTTAAATATGAGTCTCTCCCGTATCCCAATTTCCCTTATTTAGGATTCTTCTTTTGCATTGCTTCCGCAACCAAGGAAATGATATGCTATGAGGCTTGTTTGGGGTTCCTTTGGGTTTCCCATTCGCCGATCACATCTAGGCCCTAGTCTTGGGTCATGACAAAGATGGTATCAGAGCACTAGGTTGATAAATCCTCAGAGTCCAACATACCTTGTTGATTAGAGTCCTATTCATGGTTGTGAAACGCGCCATGACTATGAATAGGAGGCTATGAGGCATTTTAGGAAATGTTTCCCTTCTTTATGTTCTAAGTCGTGCTATAGATTTGAGTAAGCTTTTCTCCCCTAATGATTGTTCTTTGATCTTCTAGTTGATCATGCCACTTCAAAGAGAAAGGCGAAGGAAGGTAAGTTGAAGGTTTTGATTTTGATGGATACGAGTTTCATTATTTCTTTCATTATTCTTTTGGTGCTAGTGGGCTTCTTGTGTATCCCCTGTTGTGATTTAAACCTTTGGTGTCTATCTCTTGGTTGAGTATATGGTTTCTAGATAGTTCATAAGTGTTGATCTATGTTCATCTTGCATTACGTTTTGCCCTGTGACTTGTTGGAGTTGGTGTGGTGGCTTGTGATGTTATACTTGGGATGAAATAGCTGCATGCACGTTGTGTCTTCATGGAGATTGGTTATTTATACATTGGCTTGTTTGTGGGTTTCATGAATAGGGTCTTAAAACCCTACCTTAGTATGTTTGTGGTGGTTTCTAGTGATACGGTATTGATTTATTTAGAGCTTGTGAATCATTTAGGGAGATTGGTTTCTAAATATGATAAGTGTGCTTTGTGGATAATAAGAAGGCGGTTATAATTCTTTAAGGATTATGATATGAGTGTGCTTTAGTTCTTTTTTTGTAAGGCAAGTGTTGTGGTTGGTGCTCTAAGTAGGGTGCCTATGGGTAGCTTAGCTTATGTGGATAATGGTGGCAAAGAGGAGACTAGTGGGTCCATCGATTGGCTAGGTTAGAAGTTGGTCGAGGGAAGTTGGGAAAGGTAGTATAGTGTCCTTAGTGATTCTGGATCTTCTTGGGTTAAGAGGTCTAGTTTAAGCAAGGCCTTGATTCCATCTTTTTAGAGTTGGAAGTTTTGGGTGAGAAGACGATAGAGTGGAGGTTGTCTCCTAAGGGGGAGATGGTGGCTATGGTACCAAGTGGGTTAGGTGATTTTAAGGTTGACACTTTAGTTGAGGATTATGATTCCTTATAGAGTGTAAAGGAGGTTGGTAAGGTTGCATAAGTTTGGGGATTTGCGTATAGATATATATATGGTTCACCCGGTTCTTCATGCTTCTAGGTGGATGGGATTTGTTGGTGACTCTAGTATTATAAAACTCTTTGAAGTTGTGGGTGAGGGGGAGGATAAGTTGTCTTAGAAGGAAGTCCCGGTAGAGGTGTTTAATGGATGAGTGGAGAGGTTGATATATGGGGATGTGGTGTTCATTAAGGTCCTTTAGAAGAGTCATTTATTCGTATGTGTTTCTCGAGGAGATGGTGCGAGCATGGAGAAGCAATACCCATATCTCTTTCAATCTATTCAAGCTTATCATGACATGTCAAGTCCTTTTTATGATTCTAAGTCTCAAGTTTTGGCCGTTATGTCATTGCATGCATTCATGTTCATGTTAATAAGATTATGAGAATTTTTAATGTACATGTTGAAATTTCCTTGGAAATCATATTTATGTGCATTGTTGCATTCATGTTTGGGCTAAAGTCTTCATGACTACTTTCCTTGTGTACGTTTCTTTGACATTCGGGGATGAATGTTCCTAAAGGGGGAGATATTGTAAAACCCCGTAACTTTAGGCTCTTATATATCCACGTTTCAAGCCTCATTTGGTTAGGTTGGGGGTTGTATTAGGTTCATGGATGACTCCTAGTACCTAAACGAGTTCAAGACTTCCCTAAAAGTTGAGTCTTCATTGATGGTTCATGCAAATGTCAACTTTAAACTAGAATAACTTTTAGCACTTTGGAACTGGGTGATGCATGACATGTCAAATGAAAGCCCTTTGAGTTAGCTTTCCAAAGCACTTGGTTTCCTCTCATTTCGAGTTCGGATGAAGGAGTTATGACCATTTTTGTAAGACCCTCCCATGCAGTGAAGCCCCACAGGAACCTATATGGGCAGTGGTGTCTTGTATGGGTCGTGTGAGGTATCTTGAGTTGGAAAAAGTCATTTTTGGCATAAGTCATAGGGCACGACCAGTGGCACATGCCGTGTGGCTGGACGTGGGGTGAGTACAAAAGAGGAATAGTGGGCGTTTGGGTGAGTTTTTTTGCTAAGTGTTGTGCCACGCCCCCTCATCACGACCCGTGGCATGGGGCACGATGCTTGGCCCTTGGCATGGAGCCTGGGCATTATTTTCCAGCACCAAGTATGGTTCCATGAGCCTCTACACGGGCCATGAGGCTCCACACGACCCATGGAGGCCTCCGTGGTCATGACAAGACGTCTTTTTCTAATCGATTTCCAAATTCAATTTTTTGTACTAAGTAACTTATCACGGGCACTCCGCATGACCCATAGGACCTTTTGTGGGCAACACTTTGCCAAATTTTCCATGAGTTCACTAATGACATTTTCATAAATGCTAATTACACTAATGCCCTTTTTAGACTTCTAATGCTATTTTAACCTTCCTAAAAGACCTAAACAAGGATCCAAAGGATCAAACTCATTACTCTCATCTCAAATACCCTCTCAATTCTCTCAAAAGCCTCCATCAAGCTCCAACTCAATTTCAAGAAAACCCAAGAACAAGATTGGATTCAAACATTATTTCCAAGCCTCCATTCTTCCCAATCTCAATTCCAAGCAACTCTAGACCTAAGGTATGTGGGTTTTAGCCATTGAATCCTTCCACCCATGGTGCCCTAACCTCCTTTTAACTCAATTTGCATGATTTAAAGTTAATTTTACCAATGGGTTTGCTAGTATGAATATGTGTATGAACTATGTTAAAGCTATGTAAAGTTGTGACTGTTTTACTATGTTTTGAGCTATAAATCTTGGATCTATTGTAAGATTTGATGAGGAGTTTTGATGTATGTTTCTTGAGGCTGCTGCAAGGTATTGATTTATGGTTCTAAAATAGATTTGCTTGCAATTATTTCATCTCTAAATTGTATGTTATTATACTACCATTTCACACCTATCAAGTGTTTAATAAAATGTCCGGTTATGGTTTCTTGAGGAATTTAAGGTCCAATGCATGTCCTATGAGCTGAATGATGTTATGATGATTGTATGACGATGATATGATGATTGAAATGTAATGGTTTTGATGAACTAGTTTTATGAAATGCTTAAAAGGGACGGGCTCCCGTAAGGAAGACCACTTAATCCAAAGTGGGACAGGCTCCCGTAAGGATGGCCACTTAATCCGAAAAGGGATGGGTTCCCATAAGGGAGGTCATTTAATCCGAAAAGTGATGGGCTCTCGTAAGGCGGGCCACTCAATCCGTAAAGGGACGGGCTCCCATAAGGAAGGTCACTTAGTCCGAAAGGGGATGGGCTCCCATAAGGAAGGTGGCTCCAAAAGGTCTTATGTTATGTCGGTTAAGGCTTCTTTACATATTTATATTATGATCTATGTAAGATGAATGATTTGCAAATCACGACTTACTTAAGAGTTGGTTATACATGTCATATTCTTATTATGCTATCTATTGGTTATTATTATGCATTTTAATTATGATGCCTATCTCTTGTTGCATTGCATCCCCCATACTTAGTACATTCAAATGTACTAATGCATACTCTATACCTATATGATGTTAACTAGAGCTTCATTTGGTCATCCTCCTCCTTCATGTGGCTAGTGGTATCCAATCAAGCTAGTTGGTGAGTCCTCATGTGCGAGGGCAATAACTATGTTCTTATGCTATGTCTTAAAGACTATCCTTCTTTTTGGTATACTTTTACTATGAGGGTGTGCCTAGTTGCTTGTCTTAGCCCCCGTTAAGTTCTATGTTAGAGGTGTTGTTGGGCAAGTTATGTATTATGCTTGAGCTTTGACTTACTTATGATATTCAAGCTATTTAAATATGAGTCTTTCCCATAGTCCCAATTCCCCTTATTTATGATTCTTATTTTGTTTTGCATTGATTCCGCAACCAAAGATGTGTAATGAAATGTTACAAGGCTTGTTTGAGGTTCCTTCGGGTTCCCCAATATCGCCAGTCACGTCTAGGCTCTGGGATTTGGTCGTAACATAATCTAACACTGATCCATGACTTATAGTGACAGATACAACACCATGAGAAGAGAATGCACAAAACATTATAATTTCCCACAAAAGCAATGGGTAAAAAAGAAACTAAAATGTCATTACCAAAATAAATAAAAAATCATAGATGGTTTAATCACAGTAGTTTTAAAGCAACCAAAAACAAACTTATTATCCAGTTTTTTGCATTAATATTCAAGATTAACCAAGTTTCCAACATCTGTTTGAGTGAAATCACGCCTAGGCCTAGGTGGATCAACGTTATCGCCCATGTATCCTTCTTTCGCCTTATCTACACTATACTTCCATAAAAGTGATGCATATCACTTGTGGAGATACTCGACTTCAATTGAATTAAATGACAATGATATACACTACTGAAATCTCTGCAAATGCGGCAACAAAGACCCCATAATTACTGCATTACAAGACAGTGAACAATTTATCAGAAAATAAATAAAAAACTGAAAGTAAAATATAGACTGAATCAAGCATACATACAGGCTTTCAGATCTCTGATGCACAATGTCTTCAACAAATTCAATGACAAATATTTGTTGTGGACCAAGAAGTTCTCCAGTTAACAGATCCTTGTGTGCATCTAGTGACGACCAGTCCGTACGCTTATTATTTTAAAAAAAATTGTACAGTAGAAAATTAGGAAACATCACTACAAACTTTTGAATTTCTGGTAGTTCTTTTGTGCTTGAGCTGGCAGATGAATCATACACATGAATTATTCGTTCTTTCAGCACAAGAACAGTCAATACTTAGTGAAACTCGTCATCACAGTTAACGAAAATGTAAACCTCATCAATTGAATGCCACTAAGATCCATCCGGAATGGAAAAGCCCTTAATAATATTGATGATTGACCTTTCATGCGTAGAAACAACAACAACGCATGCCATGTCTTCTTGGTATTGATAAGAACAATAGTGTGCATATGTGTCGTTTATGAAGTTTTTTAAGATACATTTACCTGTTGCATATCTATATAGACTACTGAACAGATGCTTAGCTTTCTTATGAAGATCGTAGAAGATAATATCAATGTGCTGCAAGTGAAAGATAATTCACAAATTCAGAGATTATGCAAGGCTTAAATTTGTGTTGTTGATACAAGAAAAACTAATAGAATTGACACAAAAGAAAATGTTTCAATCATTTCTGAAACAGGAATTAATTAAATGATATTCAAAAAATAATAAATAGTTGAAACAAGCACAAAAATTTTTGAAAAATATTGACACAATAAAGAATGAGTGCTGATACAGGTAAAGTCATTCATGATATAAACAAAATTGATACAAACAATATTAGAGTACAGATAAAATATAATATTTAAAGGCAAAACTGAGTCATGATTGTACCAATGCTAGCTGAGACAAAAAAACACATGCTTATACTGAGTATGTTGTAAATAAGTACTTATACATGAATTATTGAGTGTTGAAACATCAAAAAATATATTGATACCAAACAAACAAAGGCACATAAAATTACAAAAATCATGCATATGTCAAGTATCATGTCATGAAACAAAACTCTAGATTATAAGTAAACATTATGCTAATGAATTAGATAAAAAATAACATTTTAATTTGATTTGTTTACCTTATCAGTCCAGCATCTATTCTTCTGAGATATGAGATAGTATCAGTTCTTGTCCTTGAAAAATGCAACAACAAAATCCATATTGGCAACACACAATGAAGAACATCTTGAATGATAATGATCATCCATTGGTTTTCTATATATATATATGGTGAGCGCAATTAAAACGAGTTAAAACAATATATATAATAAATGATTTATAGATTTTACTTACAATAAATAAAATGGAACTTACTTATTCGCATGTCTTTTCAATAGACCTTTCTCAATCCAAGTGGTGAAATCATTGATTAGGTCATAAGGAGGATCGTAACAGATTCCATACCCATAGAAAGGGTATTTTTGTCGGAGATTGTATGTCACTTTTTCCTTTCCCTTCTTAGATGACACAAAATCTATTAAGTATGGAGAATGAAAAAACCTAAGAGCCATTCTGCTACGTAGTGCGAGGGTCTGTGATGAACTATGCAGTACAATCTCTTTGTAAGGGCGCATGGTGGGTAGCTAGCTATATCTGAGGAGGAATGGATCCTCGTCTGATTCTTTTGCCGTAATAGAATTTAGTGGCCTTGTGATTATCGGGGTCAAAGCTTTGATATAATAGCTTCTACTGCGCTATTGTTCCTTCCGATAACACTATGGATGAGGTTGAATCCTGCGAATTACAATTTACATTCACTAAATAAAACAATAATATAATTTTTGAAAAATAATAAAGGATCAAAAATATTTACCGATTTTCACTTTTTCTAATTGTCACTCATATTCAGTGGCACGTCGAACGTAGACGTTCCAAGTACATCTTCACTTGCTTTTGCTGGTTTCTTTGTGACACCATCCTAATACAATTGTCCAGTTAGAATACGCATAAAAATATACAATCATATAGGAGCTTGAACGACTATCTAGCAAAATGGCTCTAGATACTATAGTTTGCATTTTTGATGAAAATATGGATGGAATAACTGAAATTTAGACAGAAAAGTAAAAGATAAAAAGGTAAATAATTCATGTATCAGCTGGTTGATAAAAAAAGAACGATAATATACGATAGATAAACATACCGGAGTAGTATCTGGAAAAACTAACCTGTCGTGGCACATAAACATCTATAATGATTGGGCTATTTTTTAAGACATCTATGCCACTGGATGAAATTGGTTGTTCATTTTCATTTTTGGAAGATTGATGTGTCATTTGCTATAAATATGATATATCAGTTTAAATGATACTTGTGAAAAATAATTAATACATAATTATACATGTGAAACATCTATTGAAAAGATGTATTAGTAGGAATTGCATTTTGTAAAGTGAAATTGATACATAATAATATAGTTAATTCTGCAGATAACAAACCTCTGGATGTTCTTGAAAATCATTTTCTTGTTGGATCTCATCAACTTATTCAATAATAGGAGGCGCTTTGTAAGTTCCAACAACATTCAAAATAAAAAGTTGTTGTTAGTTGAGACATAGGTAATTTTTTTTCTAAAAATCATAACAAACATCTAAATGTTCAGGAAATTTTTACTTTTGTTGCGGCTCATCACTTCTTTAATGATGGAGATATCCTTATAATTTCAAACAACCAAAAAAAATTGTCTTAAACTGAGCCACATATAACAAATAATTTAAAATGACATATTAATGTATCATTGTATACCCATGTGGATGATACTTCTATGTAAAGCTAGTTGCTACTTTAATTCAAACAACAAAAAACATATATAAATTGTGTGTGAAAATATTATATCAGTTAGTTTTGAGTGTATCAGTAAAATTGATACCTCAGAAGTATCAACAGTATATGGACGTTTTTCGTAACATCAATAAAACTGGATGACATAGAAGTGTCAGGTGGAGTGGCCACATTGACATTGGAATCATCAAGTCCTCTTTGATCAAAATCAATAGTTACTTTCGGAGCCGGTGCACCATTGATATCCTTCAATGGTGAAAAAAATAAATAAAAGAAATAAAAAATAAAATAAAAATTCAAATTCAGATTAAAAAAATGTTGTATTACCTCCTAAAAAATGTGGACTTCCTTCCCAAAAGCCCTCATAGCCTCATTGTGATTTGATTTTATCAGTGAATCAAGAGCATTTATGTTATGGTCAACGACACTGAAGTTTCGATCAACCTTAAGAAATGATGAATATATTGAATAGCTATGATGTTTATTTGTATATGATAAATTTGAGAGGTTTATTGATACTACATATTTCTTCAGAAATTTCTTTAATTCATTAAAATCTCTACTGCCATCTAGTTTGGCATGAAGTGTTAGTGGTTGGGAGGATTAGATACTGATGCGTGGGTTGCAAAATTCCTGTGAATTTGTGCATGTCATATTGGCTTTTTAGGCTTGACTGTTTGTACGAGGAAAAGTTCTTTTTGCATGGACAACCCTCCTATTTTCAAGTGGTTGTGGGGACGTTGAATCAAAATATGAAACCCCACAACTCTTTCCTCCCATGTACTTATGTTTCAAGCCTCACTCTTATATGTGGGAAGTGTATCAGGGTCATAAGAGACCTCTAGTACTTAGATGAGTTCGAAATCTTCCTATAAATTGAGTATCTAGTGTTGGATTGTGCAAGGATCAATGTTAAATGATCAAAACTCTTAGCACATAGATAATTCTATGTCCCATGATCTACCAAATGAAAGCCCTTTGAATTATCTTTCCTACGCAAGTAGTTTCACCTCATTTGGAGTTCGGAGTCAAAAGTTATGGTTGTTTTACTGAAGATTGCAAGAGTAGAGTGATATTACGAAATTCCTTTATGGGCCATAAATTGAATTACGACCAGTCTTCTAATTCATGGAACAAAGTGCTGAAACTTCAATTTTTAGTTCCAGACTTCACGAAACTATCTACGGGTCATAAAACCTTCTGTGGGCCATAAAATGGACTCATAAAGGTGAACCAGAGATCCTGAAATTGGGCTAAAACTTTATGAAAGGGTTCCATGGAACTTTCTATAGGCCGTAACTGGACTGTAGACGACTTTTGACCACTTTTTAAAAAAGGTTATTTTGGTCTTTTTACGCCCTTTCTAAGCCAAGGATTGATGTTTTTACACCTAAATAAAGCCCTAAACATGTCAGACTAATCTTTTTATGCTAAAAAACTATCTCAAACATAAAAGAAAGGTTTCAAGAGACCAAAGGGCTCGGTTTGAAGGAAAACTTGAGAATTCTTCCAAGCTAAATCAAGGTTCAAAACTTCCAGTTATGTAAGGCTAATCAAAATATGGATTCTATTCTTTCATGTGCCCCATAGCCCAGATTGATGATGATGTGAGTAAACTGAGTCTCCCATGAATATTTTTTGAAGTTTTTTTTTAAATTCTAATGTATATCTATATAATTTTGCATGAATTACCATTTTTATGAATTAAATACTTGAATTAGATAATTTTTCCATACTACATGAACCGTAACATGAATTTCTTATCATTATTTGTTTTAACTGTTTTACTTAAATAACCATGTATGAACATAATTTAAGCCTAAAGAATATATGGAACCCCTAAATGCCTGAATTCTACATCTGTTCTCGTAAATGCTATGAGATAGAATAATGTATGATTGAGTCCTTATGAGTCAAGAATTGAACCTAATAATGATGTAACCAAAAGGGTTGATGGTTGACATGATGAGTTGAGTTGATAAATATCCAATGAGAGTAGATGAATGAGTTAACCATAGGGTTGATACCTTATGAGCATATTGAGTCTTGGAAGGAGTATTGAGAACCGAATTGAGTAAGAGTAAGTCTAACTTGAACTCAATAACTACATATCCAGAGTAGGAGAGGATTGAACTGTAAAATCGAATATTTCCCATTATCCCAAAATGAGGAGTTGATGTCACTGATTTTGAATCCATTTATTAGATGTCATATACACCCCTCCCCTAGGGTACTGGATGGATGTTGCAATGACATCACTTTATTATATCTTCACCAGCTCATAGGTGTTGGTTGTCGGTTAGAGAAACTCCCAACTAGGCCTTGATAGTACACTGAGTGGATCATACATAGATGATGGATGAGTATTCATTGCCTAAATTGCATTCTTACTTTAAACTCTTGACATGATGATTGAGTTTCCTATTTCTTGAGTTAAGTTATTTGAGATGATGTTATTCTTCCTTTACATGTTTCTTTCTGCCATTTTACATGCTCGTACATTCCGCGTACTGACGTCTATTTGGGCCTGCATCTTTTTATGATGCAGAGACAAGTACTAGTGGTCATCAGTAGGCACCTAGTTGAGGACCTAACTACATTCAGCTGATTGGTGAGCCCTCCCCTACTTTCGAAAGATATTATGTTTCTTTTCTAGATTTGAGTTTAGACTTATTTCATTCTATTTTTGAGGTAGACATGGATCTGTCATTGGCACCAATTAGTCAGATATCTAGAGGCTTTATAGACTAGACTGTTGATGTGATGATTGGATGTTATTATTGACTAGTTTTTTTCAGACTTGTCTTACTTTGATGATGTATAGCTTATTTGGCCTTTCGCCCTTTTATTATTAGTTGCCATTCTTTTTCTTTCATTATTCTTCTCCATTGATGTTTTCTGCTACTAGGATATTATTGAACTAATATGATAAGACTGAGTGGTTCACTTGGGACTAGCAATAGTCTTTGAGTGCTGGCCACGCCAAGGGTATCCTCCCGGGGTGTGACAAATTTGGTATCAGAGACAGAGTTCAAGAGTGCTAGGGAGTCTATGAAGCTGTGTCTAGTAGAGTCTTGTTTATGGATGTGTTGTGTACCACACTTTATAAGCAGGAGGCTATAGGACATTAGGATTTGTTACACTTCCTTGTATTCTAAGTTTGTGTGATAGAGTTAAAAACTCTACAAGGCTTTTTTTTTAACTCATGTGTTACGCGCTTGCAGATCATGCCTCCAAAATGTACCATGGACCAACAAAATGCTTTAGCCAGCAGTGCTGAGAATCCTACTTTATAAGTGCCTCCTCAGATATAAACAAGGGGTATAGGTCGATGTGTTGGAGTCACTGGAACTCCCCAGGAACCTACTACTTCGTCTACTCCTTCTACAGAGGCTAATTTTAGGAGAGATATAACTATGCTCAATTAGCTGGTGGCCACCCAGAGTGGGAATTAGATTTCACAGGCTTCTAATGCTAACTCCCAAGAGCCATTTTCTGAGGAAGAACCACTAGTCTTCATAGGGTCTAAGGTTGAGGAAGAACCCCCAGAATTTTATTGATGAGATGTGGAAGATGTTGCAAGCCATCCATGCGACAAAAATTGAGAGAGTTGAACTTGCTTCCTATCAACTCAAGGATGTGGCAAATTTCTAGTACAATCAATGGGAAGAAAGCCAAGGTGAGGATGCTAAGCCTGCCACTTGGTATGACTTTGAGGGTGCCTTTCTTCATCACTTCTTTCCACAAGAGTTGAGGGAAGCAAAGGTGGAGGAGTTTGTTAACTTGTTGCAGGAAGGGATGACTGTCAAAGAATATTGCCTCAAATTCATATAGCTATCCAGATATACTTTATAGATTGTCCATGATATGAGGTCTAAGATGAGAAAGTTCATATCCGGCTTGGGCAAGCATGTGAAAAAAGAGTGCAAAGCGACATTGCTAATTCGGGACATGGACATTTCTAGGGTTATGGTCTATGCGCAACAACTTGTGGAGGACAAAAAGAGGGATAGGGAAGAGAAATTAAGCAAAAAGGCTAAGTTAGCAAGGTATGAGCCTAGTCAGCATAATTAAGTAAGGGGTATAGGTCCTATTTTTAGAGGAGGTCTTCAAACCATGCACCATCTTAAAAAAGTGCACCAACTTCGAGTAACAGTTATGATCAGAAGTCTTAGGGCTATCAAACTTTCAAAGCTTAGGCTTCTTAGTCTCAAGAAACTGTGACTCAAGGTTCAAGAGGGAAACCACCATGTGGCAAGTGCGGTAAACTCCATTTAGGTGAGTGCCGTGAGGGCACAAATGTTTGCTATAGGTGCGGGCAAACTGACCACTTCTAGAATGACTGCCTAATGAGGAGGAGGGGTGATGGAGGTAATAGAGCTTAGTCTTTCGTAGCACCACAGAGAGGTGCCAAAACTAATACGGGCAAGGGTACAAACCATCTGTATGTGATGGGAAATTGACAGGATCAGAAAGTTGCACCAGATGTTGTCACGGGTATGCTTAGAGTCTTTTCATATGTTGTATATGCCTTGCTTGACCCAGGTGCCACTTTATAATTTATAACACCATATGTGGCTAGTAAGTTTGAGATTTTTCCTGAATGCCTTCTAGAGCCCTTTAGTGTTTCTACTCTTACTGGTGAGTCCATTCTAGTTGAGAGGATATATTAGAGATTGGATGATATCTATCTATCATAGGGAAACTTTGGTAGACTTAGTTGAGTTAGAGATGATTGACTTCGATGTGATTCTTGGCATGGATTAGCTTCATGCCTGTTATGCCTTTGTTGATTGTGGAGCCCAAACTGTCAAAGTCGAGTTTGCAAATTAGCCTATCCTAGCATGGAAGGGTGATTCTATTACTTTTAAGGGTAAGTTTATTTCCTACCTTAAGGTAGGAAAGCTAATTTCTAAGGGATATATCTTTCACCTTGTACGAGTTAAGGCTAATGATGTAGAGTGTCCACTATTGGAGTCAATTCAAGTTGTCAATGAGTTTCCTAATGTCTTTCCTGATGATTTTCCTGGAGTCCCTCCTGATAGGGAGATTGATTTTGGGATCGATGTTCTCCCCGATACTCAGCCTATCTCTATTCCTCCCTATAGAATGTCTCCTGCACTGTTAAAAGAATTGAAAGAGAAATTGAAGGATCTCTTGATAAGGGATTTATTAGGTTGAGTATCTCTCCATTGGGCGCTCCTATCCTATTAATTTTAAAGAAAGATGATTCCCCTAGAATGTGTATAGATATCGCTAATTGAATAAGGTGACTACTAAGAACAAATATTCCCCTCTAAGGATTGGCGACTTGTTTGACCAACTTTAGGGTGACACTATTTTCTCTAAGATAGACCTCATATTAGGCTATCACTAGTTGAAAGTGAGAGAATATGACATCTCAAAGACGGCTTTTCGAACCCGATATTGTCACTTTGAATTTCTGGTAATGTCCTTCGAATTGAAAAATCTCCTGCCGCTTTCATGGACTTGACAAATAAAGTATTCAGATAGTACCTTTCTATATTTGTGATTATGTTCATCGATGATATTTTGGTGTACTCCAGACATGAGGAAGAGCATGCCTGCCACCTCTGAATTGCTCTTCAGACCCTCAGAGATAAGGAGTTGTATGCCAAATTTTCAAAATGTGAGTTTTGGCTTAAATCTGTGTCATTTTTAGGTCATGTTGTCTCGAATTATGGTATTCAAGTGGATATGTAGAAGATTAAGGCAATTGAGAACTGGCCTAAACCCACTTCTCTGCCTGACATAAGGAGTTTTCTCGGTTTGGCTGGTTACTATCGCATATTTGTTGAGGGATTCTCTTCTTTATCCTTGCCATTGACTAATCTGACTCAAAAGAAAGCTAAGTTTCAGTGGCCCAACGAGTGTGAGAAGAGTTTCCAAGAGTTGAAAACCAAATTAACGGCTGTACCAATGTTGACTCTACCTAAAGGGACTGATGATTTTGTAACCTATTCTAATACTTCTAGAGTGGGATTGGGATATATTTAGATGCAGAGAGGTAAGTTCATAGCCTATGTTTCTAGATAACTCAAGAATCTTGAGGATAACTATCCAACTCATGACTTAGAATTAGCTACGGTGGTGTTTGCACTCAAGATTTGGTGTCACTGCTCATATAGAGTACATGTGGATGTATTTACATACCACAAGAGCCTGCAATATGTATTCACCCATGTGGCACCCCGTAACTCCATGCTCTTGTATCCATGTTTCAAGCCTCATTTAGTTAGGTTGGGGGTGTTTTAGGTTCATGGGAGAGTCCTAGTACCTAGACAAGTTAAAGACTTCCCTAAGAGTTGGGCTTTAGATGATGGCTCATATAAGGGTCAACTTTAAAGAAGCATAACTTTTAGCACATTTGGAACTAGGTGGCCCACAACATGTCAAATGAAAACCCTTTGATTTAGCTTTCCAATGCACTTGGTTTCACCTCATTCAAATTCAGAGTCAAAAGTTATGATCATTTAACTGAAGATAGTCTAGTGTAAAGTTGCACTACGATCCCACTATTATGAATCATAGGTCGGTTATAACTCATAGGTCAGGCTCGTAGTAATTTCTAGAGACTTCAAAATTGAGCCTAGGGGTCATATGAGGGTTCCTACGAGTCGTAGTGCTACCTACGGGTCTTAACGGGGCCTGTAAAAGCCATTAGACAACTTTTTAGGAAGGGTTATTTTGGTCCTTTCCCACCCTTTCTAAGCTCTAGATTGACACTTTTATGCTCATTCAAGGTCCCAAAATCCTTAAGTTCTTCATTGTATTGATAAAATACTCTCTCAAACCCTTATACTAATATTTTGCTCCAATATCAAGTGTCCAAATCTCTTCGGATCTAAGGATTTCCTTTTAGCTTCAAGCTTCCATCTTCAATCTTCATCAATAATTTCTCCAAAGCTAAGTTATGTGGTGTTGAACAATTGGATCCTTTCACCCATGATTCCTAAGCCTTCTTTTGACTAATAGTGTATGATTTAAAGTAGATTTTACATGTGGGTCTTGTATATTCAGAAATTTACCGCATAGTGATTTTAGTTCATGAAAATATGATTGTTTTAGCATATTTTGAGTTCTAAATCTTGGATCTAATATTGGATTTGATGAGGGGTTTTGATGTGTATGTCTTGAGGGTGTTGCGAGGTATTGATTAGTGGTTTTACTATATAATTTCTTTCATGATTTCATCTCTAAATTGCATGACCTTTTACCCCTATTACACACTTGCCAAGTGTTTGATAAAATATCCTGTTATGATTTATTGAGGAATTGAAGGTCCAAAGCATGTATTATATTATGAATGATGAAATGAGCTATGGGAAATGTTATGAATGATATATGATGATGAAGCAAGAGAAAGAAGGTAGAGTTATCGAATTGGATAATTTGGCACACCTCGAAGATCATGGAGACGCAGGGGAATGCGATCCGTTCGAAGTGGAGGAGGTAAAACTCGCTATGAGTAGGATGAAGAGGGGGAGGGCGATCGGACCAGACGAGATTCCAGTGGA
>JAABOM020011706.1:0-19478 GCA_011800125.2 Solanum clarkiae | reverse complement strand
AGGTCAGAACTACAACCGAGAGGGTGCATATAGAGATAATCGTGGTGGATATTTTGAGAGATATAGGGTGCCAAAAGCTGAATGGAGCCGAAGAGATGGGTATAGAAATAGTCCTTATGTGCCTCCTCCATAATTGTGAAGCTGGTTCTAGCAATTAAGGATCGAGGAGATGTTTGAAAAATTGTTGAAGAAAGCGAAGAACCAAGATAAGACTATGAAAGGCATGAAATCAAATATTTCAAGTATCAATAAAAAGATAGAGTCTCATTCGGTAGCCATCAGGCAACTCGAACAATAATTTTGTCAAGTCTCTCTCCAATTAAACCAACACCAAAAGGGTAATTTGACAAGCAACAACAGTCTAAATCCCAAAGAATGAGGGGCATTGTATGGCAATCATAACTAGGACTCCTATGCCAGTTGAACTACAAAATGTGCATGAGAGAGAAACAATAAAAAGGGGTGTAGCCAAGAGCAATAATTGAGTGAAGAATGGAGTAGTTGAGAGGGTGACAAATTGAGGAAGTATAAGACCATCCCATGACCTCCTCCCCTTTTCCTTCAAAGAATCCATAAGAAGGAGGAGGAGAGCAAGCTTGAGCATTTCCTGGCAATGCTCAAGAAATTATCGGTAAACATCTCTTTGATTGAAACCATAAAAAAGATGCCGGGTTATTCAAGGTACATGAAAGACTTAATTACAAAGAAGCAGACGGAGAGTATAAGATATTTCTATAGATCTTCAACATTTTAGTGCCATCACTACAAAGTATTGGTCCAAAAACGTGAAGACCCAGGCGCGTTCACTATACCATGCATTATTAGAGAGGTAGAATTTGCTAAAGCACTTTATGATTTGGGTGGTAGCATCAAATTAATGCCACTACCCATCTTCAAGAAAACTGGTTTGGGAACTCCAAATCCTACAAAAATATGATTACTCATGGAAGACAGAATAATCAAGAGACCTATGGGAGTACTGTAGGATGTGTTGGTAAAGGTAGACAAATTTATATTTCCTGCAGAATTTGTTATAATTGATTGTAAGGTTGATTTTACAGTTCCTATTATTTTGGGGAGGCATTTCTTAGCCACAGGTCACACTCTTGATATGGAGAAAGGGCTACTCACATTAAGATTTGGTGAAAAAGAGGTCATGTTTCATGTTTGTCAATAAGAGAGGGAGGATTGTTATCTGAGGGTCATTTCCCTGATAGAGACTGTTGATAATGATAAAGAGTCAGAAGTACCTGTTGAGCTATGACTAAGAGTTGACACTTTGGACAACGTCTTAATAAATGTTATGGTGTTAGCATCCCAAATTATGAGGAGACAGTGAATGATCTTGGGGTGTCATTCGGCCTTAGACGTCAGACCAAGTTGGAGCGAGATATGAAAAACCGGGAGACGCTACCCAAAACAATTCTATAGAGATGCCAGCAATATTAGAAATGAAAGCATTTTCATCACATTTGAAGTATGCTTTCTTGGGGTAGAACAATACTTTGCCAGTTATCATAGTTGTGGATTTGAGTGAAGGGAAAGCCAATTCCCTTGTTTTAGTACTCAAGGAATTTAAAAGGGCAATTCGGTGGACTACTACAAACATCATTTGTATTCTTCCAGTAATATGCACTCAGAAAATTCAGTTGGTCAAACACTACAAGCCTAGCATTGAGCATCAAAGGCATTTAAACTCGGCTATGGAAGAGGTGGTTCCCAAAGAAATTATCAAGTGGTTAGATGCAGGTGTAATCTACCCAATTGCTGACAGTGAATGGGTGAGTCTGGTACATTCTGTTACAAAGAAAGGGGGCAACACTGTGGTGCCGAATGCTAAAAATGAATTGATTCCTATGAGACCAGTCACCGGATAGAGAGTGTGTATGGACTATAGAAAGCTCAATGCCTCAATAGAGAAAGATCACTTTCCTATGACATTCATGGATTAGATGCTCGATAGACTAGTAGAGAAAAGGTGGTACTGTTTCCTTAATGGGTATGCTTGATATAACTTGATCATCATTGCCCTAGAAGATGAGGGGAAAACCACTTTTACATGTCCATATGGCACCTTCACATTTAAAAGGATGCCATTTGGATTGTGTAATGCCCCAGTAATGTTCCAAAAGTTTCGAGATGTCTATTTTCTCGGATATGGTGGAAAACAATATTGAGGTCTTCATGGATGATTTCACTATGGTTGGACACTCATTTAAGGATTGCTTGACATAGTTGCATGATGTTTTGAAAAGATGTATGGAAAGTTACTTGGTACTAAATTTGGAGAAATGGCATATTATAGTTAGAGAAGGTATTGTTGGGCCATATAATCTCAGGCAAAGGTATTGAGTTTGACAGAGCTAAGATTGAGGTAATTGAGAAGCTTCCGCTGCTTATCTCAGTGAAGGGCATTAGGAGTTTCTTAGGGCATACAGTGTTTTATAAATGTCTCATAAAAGACTTATCTAAAATTTCAGACCCATTGTGAAAATTGTTAGAGAAGGATGCCAAGTCCGTGTTTGATGATGCATGCATGCATGCTTTTGAAGAGTTGAAAAAGAGGTTGATCTCAATCAATTATTGTAGCTCCTGATTGGTCCAATATATTGAAGATAATGTGTGATACCAGAGGAGTTGCATTCGGTATGGTCTTGGGACAATGCAAAGAGATAGTCTTACATCCTATATACTATACTACAAAATCCCTAAACACAGCTAAAATGAATTACACTGTCACAGAGCAAAAGTTGCTTACATTGGTCTTTGCATTCGAAAAGCTCCTCTCATATTTTTTGGGAGCAAAAGTGATAATGCACACAGACCACTAAGAAATGAAGTATTTGATGGCCCAAAAAAAGGGAAACCCAAGAATGTTAAGATGGGTACATCTTTTAATAGAGTTCAACTTCGATGTTATTGATAGAAAAGGGTCAAAAAACCAAGTTTCCAATCACCTATCAAGATTGGAAGATGGGGCAATGATGTAGTTGGATGATGGTATTGAGAGTAATGAATTCTTTCCTAATGAAAGAGTGTTGACAGAATAATATGATCTTATACGTTGGTTTGCAGATTACGCAAATTATCTGGTGAGTGATATTGTACCTCCTAACTTGAACATGCATCAAAGACAGAAATTTATGCACGATGTGAGGAAGTTCTTTTGGGATGACCCATAAATATTCCATGTGTGTTGTAATGGGATTATCCATTATTGTGTCCTTGAGGTGGAAATGATGAGCATACTTGAAGCTTGTCACTCATCACTTGTGGGTGGGCATCATAATAAGATTCAAACAACCCATAAGATTTTCCAATGTGGGTATTATTGGCCCACGATCCACCAAGACACTTATGACTATTCCAAAGCTTGTAATAGGTACCAAAGAGAAGGCGGAGTCACACACAAACATGAGATCCCTCTAAATACTATGTTGGTGATTTAGTTGTTTGATGTTTGGTGGATAGATTTCATGGGACCATTCATTAGCTTGCATAGGAACAAGTATATCTTGGTCGCTGTGGATTGTTACGCAAAGTGGGTGGAGGCTGTGGCTCTACCTAACAATGAAGGTAAAAGTGACATGGCGTTACTCAAAAGGAACATCTTCTCCAGATTTAGTACTGATCAGGCTATCATTAGTGGTAAAGGTTCTCACATTTACAACAGGCTCTTTAAACCACTCCTTGAAAAGTATAGGGTGAAACATAGGGTGGAAATACTCTATCATCGTCAAACGAGGGGGCAGACACTTTTTGGGCTCACACTCATAGTAACAAATGTTCGACACAAAAGAAGTCTCAAAATAACAAGAGTAAATGAGATAGTGTCTTCGGAATTGAGGACTCACCAAAGCTTGCTTCAAAGGATCGTACTAGCCATGTCGAGGATGGTAGAATGGTGCTTCGATCCCTACATGGTAATATCATATTGGCGTAGTGTATGCATTAGTACATTTGAATGTACTAAGTATGTAGGATGCAATGCAACAAGACATAAGCCAATCTAGTCAAAATGCATAATAATAAGCAATCGATAAGTGTAATCTCAATATGGCATGCATATCAATGCTTGAAGTAAAACTTGCTTGTAAATTATTCAACTTGCACAGAGAACATAATAGATGTGGGGGAAGAGACCCTAATCAACAAAAGACCAAGAAATCTACAACTTGGAATCACGATGATTACCCTTTATCGGTAAAAAGAGGTGGTGTACTTGCCAAAATAAACCATACTTCACCTTACGGGAGCCCATCCCATTTTGGAGAAGTAACTCTCCTAACAGGAACTTGTCCCATTTCAGAGTGGATTTCATGATGAATTGCACTAAATGGATCCATTAGTATAGCAAGGGTAAAGTATAATCCTATATTGGCACATAGTTTGATGAATGAAGTATGGACCCTTGAAGATAGTCCACGCCGACATCCAATTCATCGATGCTAAGTCTAATCCCACTGAATACTTGATATAATCATACTTTGATCACTTGTAAGAAACGTGGAAGTATGACATGAATACCTCTTAAACATGCTTGACCTCTAATGGTGAGCCTAACTTGGAACATGAGAGTAGATCATAATTATACATGAACCCTTGCTTTAAAATGAATGGTTCATAAGAGGTAAAAATCTTGAAATAGGGCTTAACTTGATACTGGTAACATCATAGATACTTTTCATGAATTCAATATATACTTTAAAGCCCTGAGTCATCACATAGTCACTTGACTTGTAAATCATGGAATAGATCGTCAATAACTTGAGAGATATTCACTTAACATCTTATCAAACACTTGGTGGACTCAAGATATTAGTTCAAAATCTTGTATTTCAAGAGTGAAATAAGATGAGAAAATTTAATGCAATCAACCCACCAACATGTAGTAAAACCCTCATGTAGGTACCTTGAAATCCATCATCAAATCTCATAGTATATCATAGTTTCATAGGTCAAAATATGCATAGTCTCAATAGACAAAATCAATTCATGGCATAAGCTTGAAATAGATAGACATGCATAATCAATAATTATTCGATAAAACCCCACATAAATCATGCTCATATTTCATAATAAGAGAAACCCATAAGTAATACAACTTGAAATCGTGCATTTTTCAGAAAAACAAAGATTGCGCTCCATGGTGAAAGGACGCAATAAATGAAACCCACATACCTTAAACTTGGAATTTCTTGAGATGAACTTGATGAGAACTTAGATCTTGGAGAGAATCCTTGAGTTCGAAAGCTAAGATTGAAATTTGAATGAGATATTTGGTTAAGTCTTAGAGAGGCTTTTGTAAGTTTTTTAAGTGGTATAAGTTAAAAAATGGCTAAGCATGGGTGTTTTCACGCATAAATGGACATGGAGCTATGACTCTAATGCCCCTGGGCATATAAGAAAAAACTAAGGAAAAATTTTTATTGGCCTACGTGTGGTCCACGACATGGACCCATCACGAAGGACAATTTAACTCTGATCCGCGCCCCAGCCGCGTCGCGGCCTGGGCGCAAATAGACACTCTTTTGCAAAAATTAGGGAGAATTATTTTTCGCTACGGGTCCTCCAAAATCCAGATTATATCCATTTCCCACTCAGTTTTGCCGCCTGATCGAGAGTTTGAGGTCGGATTTTCGATGTCACGCACAGATTTTGAGATATATGAAAATTATTATTATGGGAATTTCTGAAGTACATTTTGGGTGTTTCAATATCTCCCCCTGGGAACATTCTTCCTTCAATGTCAAAGAATGTGCATAAGAGAAATAATCATGAAGACTTCAGCCTGACATGAACGCAACAAATGTATTTAAACATCATTTTCAAAAAGTCTCAACATGGATTTCAAAAATCATCATAAACTTGTTACCATGAATATGAATGCTTGCAAAATGACATAAGGGCTAAAACATAAGACTTGAAATTTAATAGGGGACTTAATTTAGTACCTTTGACTTGATTAAAATGGAAAAGATATGTGTATCTCTTTCTCATGTCCTCCTTTGCTTCCCAAGTGGCACTCTTAACTTGTTGGTTCCTCCAAAGAACCTTGACAGAAGCTACATCTTTGTTACTCAACCTCTTCACTTGTCTATCCAAAATTTTCATTCGGGACCTCCTCATAGGTAAAATTATCTCCTACAACAAACCACAACATCCAAGGGCACTATAACAGTTGTGTCACCCATATAATTCCTCAATATGGACACACGGAAGACCGGATGAACCATATTCATCTCCATCAGCAACTCCAACTCATATGCAACCTTACCTACTTCCTTAAAACTTTGTAGGGATCCACAAATCTTGGGCTCAATTTCCCCTTCTTACCAAACCAGACCACATCCTTCATGGGTGAGACTTTGAAATAGACCCAATCACCAACCTCAAACTCAAGATCTCTTCTCCTCACATCGAAATAGGACTTTCGTCTACTTTGGGCAGTTTTTCAATCATTTCCTAATCAATCTCACCTTTTCCAAGGCCTACTAGACAAAAGTTGGACCTAGAAAAGCCATCTACCCCATACCAAATCACCCAACCGGATATCTACAATGTTTACCATATAAAGCTTCAAAGGGAGCCATAGCAATCCTTGAGTGGTAGCTATTGTTGTAAGCAAACTCAATGAGTGGAAGATATTCATCTCAACTACCCTTAGACTCCAAAACACAAGATCTACGCATATCCTCAAGAGTTTCGATAGTCCTCTCGGCTTGACCATCCATTTGAGGGTGTAAATCCATGCTAAGCTTAACCTTGGTACCGAAATCTCTTTGAAATGACCTCCAAAAGTGAGAAGTGAATTGAGCTCCCTGATCTGAAATTATAGATAAAGGCACCCTATGTAATCTAACCAACACATGAATGTACAACTTCCCTGTCATGCCCAAAATCACGTCAAGGCGGACTGACACCCGTAGCTGTTAAGGCTCGGGAGAACCAACATATATCACTATGCTTTCTATACATATTATAAGGGATTTCTACATTCAACATGCTGCTAGGCCATTAGGGCCACATTGTCTAAATTACGAGATATGACCACACTTTAATTTACATAGTCTATAAAGCCTCTAGATAAGGAGAAGTATCTGATATGGGTCAGGACAGGCCCCGCCTCGACTAACTATACAATACAAAAATATAAGCTCTAGACACACAAACCTTCATAGCAACCTAGAGCTTGGTAACAGAAGCTGAATATCCTGTACTCCTACTGGGAGATCTACTAGCCCCCTTTACATGCAGCATGAAATGCAAGCCCCCTGTAAGGGACGTTAGTACGAGATAATGTACCGAATATATAAGACAGGAAATACTGTATATGAATTAACCACTCAAATGAAACTATGCACTGGTTTAGGATAAGAGACCACCTTTAGTTATACTATTGGATCATGCACTTTATGTTATTTTTATCACTCTACCTTTATTGTCTAATCTGTGCAGAAAATATAATACAAATGACCAACTGATCAGTGGTAAATCTATATCGAGATCAGCCCAAGCTAGTCTTTTCTTTCACCCCTTGGTCTAGCCCTCATGATAAGATCGACCCTAGTTAGGTGATTCTTCCACCCTTTGGGTTACCACCCATCAATAGGCAATATACTTTACTTTATCTTTCTATTACCTTTGAGATGATTCTTTTGGTGGTCATAATATTGGAGTTGTAGGAGTGTAGATGAGCATGTGACATGTAATTAATCATACAAGACAATACGATAATGAAAATAGTACGTTACATAAATAATGGAATGTGTATGAGATGAAACAACTCATGAACTTTATTTTGCAACAAGAACCCATGTAACTTGGTAACCACGTACTTATGCAGATTTGAAGGTGACTATGCATGGGAGAATATGAACATGTGAAAGAGTGGAGACATGGATAATAGTTGTTTTCGAGTTGGTAAGTGCCTTTATGTGCCATAGAAGAATCTAGATTTCATGCTAAGTAATACGAAGCGAGTATCCTTACATACCTTGCTGTACAACCTCGCTATTACCTCAAGATAACCTTCCCTTTATCTAAATATTTATCTACAACATAGTAGGTGATAAAAATAGCATTAGAAGCTAATAGATACATCTTGGCAGCCCAACCTCATAAAAATAACACACGGGCAGCAAGCGTATAATCATAAGCCTGAGCGTATTCTTTCAACTGTTTCGCCTCTAATCATATTTTGTAATACACATTCTAAAATACATACCATGTGAAGTTTCTTTTAGTGCCATAACAGTCTAACAACATCCCACAAAGCACAACACATAACAATTCTACAAAACATATAAATAGGTGGAATAACGTTACATCCCTTCGCTACATTTCAACGTTGCCAATACTAAACCTATTCCAACATTAACCAAACAGTACCCACCGTATATACTCATACAAATAGTCCAAAAATAGTGAAAAAAATTAGTTCTAAAGTATATGGAGAACATGAAACAACAATCTCCGATCATCAGCCCACAAGTTCCTATTAAGAGCACAATTACGATATCGTACAAGAACTCACTTTTGCTGACTGTAAAAATGGTGCAACAGCCTTTATACATCATTATAGAACCAAGACTCATTAATAAAATTAGTATCCTTTCATAATCAGTCCAACCAAAAAGAGAAAAGCTTCCAAATACACAAGAAAAATGTACAACAACCTTTGGAACACATGCTGTCCAACAATTTCAGCAAAGGTATAATCAGCTTATCCTCTTGTTTTTCATGAGAAAAGAATACTAAAAACATAAGTATTCTTACTTACCTTTACCATCAAGATATAGGTCTTCTCCAAGAACCGTAAAAGTCCCCTGGTGGCTGCTTTGCAAGGTTAAGAAGGTGTAGAGAGAAATCTTTGGAAAGCTGATTTTTCTTTTTGTCTAAGTTAAATGAGTTGAAAGAGCTGCTTGTAAGCCCTTTTAAAGGATTTCTTTGTCTAATTTCTTTTATATTTTAGGTCTTATTTTATCAAGTCAGTAATGTACCATTTTTTCCCTTTCACTTGGGCCTTAAGGGGATCCAAATTGATGGGCCTTTGCTGCCCATTTTCCCCTTTCTCTTAGTCGGTTTGGGCCTAAATTATCAAAGAAATTGTGATGTATTTGGGCTATTTTTATTTCCTTCTTGGGCTGAAATATAGTCCATTTATGAAGCTAAAACATGGGCTAAAGTTACACCCTTAACACAGACTTTATTCATAATCTGAGTTGGACAAATCCGATGTCGGGCCTCGTCTCCATCTTGCTAGAAAATTTAAGCTAAGCAAGTAGGTGACTCACCTACTAGCTTCCTATGTCCTACAAGAACCTCATTTCTCTCACTTCATTTAACGCTATGATCTCCTCAATTTGACTTAAAACTTGTATACACTTGACCCTCTTAAACGTTAGACGTACATATCACCCTCTAATATGAGATTCGAGCACTTCTAAAAGTAGGTGCTAATTTGAAAAGGCCATATCATGTTTCATGTGCATAGGACAAGTACATATAAGGTGCAGGGTGTTACATTTGCAAAATCTTTAGCACCATAAGTAGTTTTGACCGGTAGGAAGTGAACCGACTTTGTCATTCTATCCACAACAACCCAAATAGAGTCAAACGTTTTCCTACTCTTAGGCAACCCAACCACAAAATCCATGTTGATCTCTTCTCACTTCCATGTAGGAATCTCTATATCTTAGGCTAGGCCACCAGAGCTTTGATGTTTGGCTTTCGCTTGTTGGAAATTATGACACTCGAATATGAACTTGGCAATATCTCTCTTCATACCACTACACCAATACACCTCTCTCACGTCTCTATACATCTTTGTAGAACCAAGGTGAATGGAACAGTATCAATTATGGTCCTCTTTTAAGATCAATTCTATGAAGTCATCAATATTTGGCACACACAATCTACCTTGATAACGAAGGGCACCATCTCCCCCTTAGTAGAAGAGCTCCACTTTGCTATCTCTCACCAAGGCCTTCAACTCTAGCAACGTGGGGTAAAGATCTTTTTTTGCCATTACCTCCTCAATCAAAGAAGATTTCGTACAATGAACAACCACAACACCACTATTATCAACCTCATCCAACCTAACCCCCGATCTAGCCAACCAGTGAACTTCTCTAGCCACCTCTTTTCCACCATAATCTACATGAGCTAGAGTACCCATGAACACTCTACTCAGAGAATGGCCACCACATTAGCTTTGCAGGGGTGATAATGCACACTCATCATAATCTTTAAGGAGCTCTAACCACCTTCTTTGTCTCAAGTTATGATCTTTTTTGGTGAATACATATTGAAGACTATTGTGGTCCGTAAACTCTTCAACATGAACCCCATATAAGTAGTGACACAAAATTTTCAAAGAAAGTACCACAACTACCAATTCAAGATCATTGTTGGTATAATTCTTCTGATACACCTTAAGTTGCCGAGAAGCAATGCTATCACCTTACCTTTTTCCATCAAAACACACCATAAGCCAATTCTTGAGGCATCTCAATATACAACAAATCCTTCCAACCCTTCTAGCAGAGCCAAAATAGGAATGGAGACAAGCTTATCTTTCAAGGTTCGAAAACTCTTTTCATATTCATTGGTCCTCACAAATTTCTCTTTGTTTTTTATCAACTTTGTCATAGGGGAAGCAGTAGAAGAGAACCCATTTATAAACCTCCATTAATAGCCTGCCAAACCCAAGAAACTCCTAATATTCGATGGAGTCAAAGGTCTAGGATAATTTCTAATCATATCCATCTTCTTAGGATCCACGATAATGGCATCACCCGATACTACATGCAATAGAAAAGTAACCTTTTTCAACTAAAAGTCACATTTTTAATATTTAGCATGCAACCACTCCTCCCTAAAGATTTGCAATGCCACCCTCAATTGCTTCACATGCTCCTCCTAACTATGGGAATAAATGAAGAGATCATCAATAAAAACCACCAAAAATAAGTCACGGTAGATTTTAAAGACCGTATTCATGAGATCCATAAATATAGCCAGTGCATTAGTCAACCCATAGGACATAATCATAAACTAAAATTGCCCATACCTAGTCTGGAAAGCCATCTTCGGAATGTCACACTCCCTCACTTTCAGTTGGTGATACCATGACCGATAATCAATCATAGAAAAGTGACTAGCCCCTTGAAGTTGGTCAAAAAGGTCATCAATCCATGGTAAGGGTTCTTGTTCTTTATAGTGACTATATTAAGTTGTCGATAATCAATGCATATTCTAAGAGAACCATTCTTTTAATTCACAAATAACACTGGTGCACCCCAATGTGACTTACTAGGACTTATGAAACATTTTTCACATAAATCCCTCAATTGCTAACTTCTTCAATTCCGCTGGGGCCATACGGTAAGGGCGAATAGAAATGGGTTGTGTATCGGGAAGAAGGTTTATACCACAATCTATTTACCTTTACGGAGGAACACCGGGAAGCTCATTGGGATAAACATCAAGAAATTCATTAACCACCAGAACCGACTCAATAGGAAGGACTTTGGAATCAACATCCCTAACCCTCAAAAGATGATGGAGAAAACCCTTAGAAATCAACTTTTGGGATTTACGATAACAAATAAATATACCCTTGCCCATCACCTCACGACTTTCCCATTCAAGGATGGTGTCATTAGGGAATTGATATTTAAACCTATGCATTTTACATTCAATAGAAGCATAATGTACATGCGACTAGTCCATCACAAGAATGACATCAAATTCCACCATATCTGACTCAACAAAATCGCAAGGAAAGACTTTATGCAATATGAAGATGGGACAAGTAATATAGACTCTTTTAGCAACAATGCACTCACCAATGCGGGTAGACACTTCATAAGGTTCACATAACAATTTTGGACTTAGCATGAAACTTTTTGGCAACAAAAGGAGTAATAAAAGAAAGAGTGACACCCCGGGCTATCAATGCATACACATCAAAATCAAAAACCTTTAACACACCAGTGACGCCATTGCCAAATCATCCACCCCTTGTTTTCATTGAAGAGCATAGAAACTATTTTGCCTTGGAACACCCCCTTGTTGGCCTCCTCTTCCTTTTCGGCCCACATTTGCATCTTGGCCTTGTGGACAACTATCTCAATCTTTGTTTTGAGTATGAGGACAATCAATAACCTTGTGTCCCATCTCATCTTAACCAAAGAAAGCATTATAACTCCTCAAAAATGGACCATTATTATTCTTTTCACACCTTAGGCATCTAGGTTTTGCCATTCCTTCATCACCACCTTGGAACCTTGGGTTAGTCACTCTATCATTAGCAAACCTCTTGGTATGAGCATTGGATGACCCTTGGCTTTGGAACTCGTGGCCTTGTTGAAATCGGCCACCCCTACATCATTGGAAACCACCTTCAAAGCGAGCCCTCATTAATTTGCCACTTCTTTTTCTAAGCTTTCCCCCCTCTAGTAGCTCGGCATATGTATATGGTGTGACAAATCCATATTACCTATTGGCATGGCGGTACAACACTCCTTATTTACCAAGTCAGACTCTGTCGATGCAAATTTTTTCATCCTTAATCTAGGCCGGGCAACCAATTATGGAGCATACACGGAGAGTTGGTTGAACATGAGAGGATACTCCATCACACTTATGAAATCATACTTGTGGTTCATAAACTCCATCATCTTAGCCCTCCCATAGCTCGATAGGAAAGAACTGGTTGAGAAATGCGGGTTTGAGCTTTTCCCAAAGGATAGCATCCTCATTCCTCTCTCCAACTTCCATTGTGCAAACCAAATTTGATCCACCCCTTTGAGTTGGTAGGATGCCAACTCTGCCTTTTCCACTAAATTGACCCCCTTGATAGGTGCATTATACACCTCATCTATGAACTCTTGGGGTTCCTCATCTGTCATGAACCTATGGAACTCCGATGGGTTCATTCTAGCGAAATCCCTCACCCTAAAGTCTGAAGTAGGAGCATGAGGGGCTTAGGCCCCTTGGTTGATTTGGTTGTTCATAGAATGAGCTAACATTGTAATAGCATCTTGGATAACATCATGGACTATCCCTCCACCTTGAAGAGCTTGAGGAGCGGGAGGGGCTAGTTGTTCCTCGGGTGTACGGGCTCTCCTTAGTCTCCCTCTTGAAATAAGCATGATCTAGAATAGCAAAGAGCATTTAATAGGGGAAAAAGCCTTACACTTACATCTAAAGAATGATACAGACCATGAAGAAGTGAAACATTTCCTAAAACGCCTTATTGCCTCCTATTCATAGTTGTGGTGCACTTCAGAAGCTTGAATAAGACTCTAATCGACAGGATGATTAGGATTTCAAGGACGATTAACAACCTAGTACTCTGATACCAAGTTTTTCATAACCCAAACCTAGTGTATAGATGTGACACGGCGAATGGGATCCCAAAGGGACCCAAACAAGCCTCTTAACATATCAAGCACACATCCTTGGTCGTAGAAGCATACTAAAGAACAATAAAGATATAATAAAAAGGGAAACAGGACTAAGAGAAGTCTTTGATAACCATTAAGGCATAAAGAGTGAAACAACACCAGTAATCATTGAATTGAGTGGGAGCCAAGACACCTTCTGGGCTCACCATCATAGTAAAATATTTTCGGCATAAAGAAGTATCAAAATAACTAGAGTAAATAACATAGTGTCCTCGAAATTGAGAACTCACAAAAGCTTGGTTCAAAGGATTGTACTAGCCACATGAAGGATGGTCGAGTGATGCTCTGGTCCCTACATGATAATATTATGTAGGCATAGAGTATGCATTAGTACATTTGAATGTACTAAGTATGTAAGATGCAATACAACAAAAACACAAGCCAATATAGTTAAAATAGATAATAATAAGCAATAGATAAGTGTAATCTCAATATGGCATGCATGATCAATGCTTGAAGTAAAACATGTTTGTAAATCATTCAACTTGCATAGAACATAATACAAGTATGGGAAGAAGACCCTAGCAAGCTAAAGTAAGACGCGATCTACAACTTGGAATCCCGATGATTACCCCTCATCATTAAAGAAGTGGTCTATTTGCCAAGGTAAACCATACTTCACCTTAGGGGAGCCCATCCCATTTCGTATAAGTAACCCTCCTTACTAGAACCAGTCCCATTTTTTAGTGGATTTCATGATGAAAAGCACTAAATGGATCCACTAGTGTAACAACGATAAAGTATAATCCTATGTTTGCACATAGTTTGAGAAAAGGAGTACGGACCCTTGAAGATACTCCAAACTAACATCAAATCCATCAGTGGTAAGTTTAATCACATGGAATACTGGAAATAATCATACTTTAATCACTTGTAAGAAACATGGAAACATGACATGAGTAGTTATTAAACATGCTTTCCCTCTAATGGTAAGCCTAACTTGAAACATGAATGTCGATCATAATCATACATGAACCCTTGCTTTATCATGAATGGCTCACAAGAGGTAAAAAGCTTTAAATAGGTCTTGACACTATACTTGTAACATCATAGATACTTTTCATAAATTGAATACATACTTGAAAGCCCTTAATCAGTATATAGTCACTTGATTTGCAAACTATGGAATTGATCATTAATAACTTGGGAATCCTTGACTTGACATTTTATTGAAAACTTGGTGGGTTCATGATACAAGTTCAAAATCATGCAATTTGAGAGTGAAATAGGATGAGAAAACTTAATACAAATCAACCCACCAAAATGTAGCAAAATCCCCCATGTAGCTCACCTTGGAATCTCATAATAGATCATCGTTTCATAACTCAAAACATATATATTCTGAATAGAAAAAATCAATTCATGGTATAAATTTGAAATATATAGACATTTATTATCAATATTCCATAAAACCCAACATAAATCATGCTCATACTTCATAATAGAAGATAAAAATAAGTAATACAAATTGAAATCATGCAATTTTGATAAATAGGAATATTGGGCTCCATGGGCAAAAGGACCCAATGGATTAAACCCACACACCTCTAACTTGGGTTTTCTTGAGATGAGATTGAAGAGAACTTAGAGATTAGAGAAAATCCTTGAGTTCCAAAGTTAATCTTGAAATCCTTGAAATTTGAATGAGATATTTGATTAAGTATTAGAGAGGTTTTTGTTAGGGTTTTGATTTATATAGAGTTGAAGAATAGTTAAATATGGGTGTTTTCACGCCTAAGTGGGCATGGGACAATGACCCTAATGCCCTTCGACGCGTAAGAAAAAACTAAGGAAAAATTTATGTTGGTCCGCGACGTGAACAGATCGCAAAGGACAATTTAATACTGATCCGTACCCCAGGCGCGTCGGGGCTTGGGCGCCGATGGACACTGTTTTACAAAAATTAATTATATTATTTTTTGCTATGGGTCCTCTAATATCCATGTTATACCCATTTTCTATACAATTTTGCCCTTGATCGACAATATGAAGTTGGATTTTCTATATCATGCACGAATTTTGAGATATATAGAAATATGATTATTGGCATTTCCGAAGTACCTCTTTGGGGAATTTCACCTTCATACACCATACGACAATTAGCTTTGATCTAGACATAAGTTGTTGTGGTGAGTCCTTTCATCCAAGGACCAACCACTATTCCTCTACCTATGGTGCCTATGTTTATGTTATTTACTTGAGGGTGAGCCCGGGGTTTGTCTTGGACCCATTCCTATCTTATGACTAGGGGAATTGTTGATCATCTTGAAAACTCTTTTACATTTATATGTTAAGTGTTGTATTTGGAGATTATGTTTACTGTTATAGCTACCTATTGGTTATCGTTATATGAATTGGCTATGAGTATTATGATATGTTTATATGTTATGATGTGTAAGATCCTAAGTCTCAAATTACCCCTATAGGATGAGTCATACTTGCCCGCCCTTTAGTATTGTGTGCTACATGTCGTGCGAATCCATGTTACTCACTTTTCCTATGACATCCCCATAGAGTGAGTCCTACTTTCCCGTCCCTTACAATTTTGTGTTCAATATCTACATGCGCTTCTGAACCGATGATGTCTGAATAGATGCTACGAGGCTTATTTGGGGACTTTCTACTTTCCATTCGCCATATCATTCTTATGCCATAGGTCTGGGTCATGACATCCACTTCGCTGTCAAAATGACCAACCCTAAAATTTACATGCAAGGCCAACCTCTATATATTAACAATTTTGATAAATTTGCTCTAGAACAATGGGAAGATCACACACTAACCCACTATTAAACATCCACACATGCTCATTAATATATTGCTACATTCACATCGTTACCATGACAACAAAATCAATCAAGCGATGGCTTACCCTTAAGAATGATGTCATCAAATGTATCATAGGGCAAGTTCACTTCACTAAAAAGTGTTTGGGGATTACTCAGACCTCATTGGTAGCCCATAACAACAAATAATACAACAATCATGGATACCTATTCACAACATTATCATAATCATGACATTATCTCTTGGGCAACATGTTTATCAAAGCTAGCCCTAGCCCCAATACATGCACATTCAATTTCATGATTTTCAAATTAATCAAAAACCCAAAAAAGCTAAGTATACAAGAAGCACAAGGTCCTGGAATCATCAAAACACATCCCCACATGGTTTCAAACTAGATTTGAACCATAAACAATGATTAAAGAGCTCACAAAACTCTGGTTAATCCCTCATCTCAATATTATTCTTCCATAAGATAGTAAGGTAAACGGCCAAAAACATACCTCAAAATGATACAATAACATTGAGAATTCTATAGGAGATTTTGTTGATGAAATTCTTCTCTAGAAAGAAAAATTTCAAAGGAAAGACTAAAGTAATGCTGGCTTGCAAGGGAAGTGAAAGGGAGGGGATACAAGAAGTGAAAAGCAAAGGCATTTGGAAATCATATAATAGGTCAGTCAGGCGTGAATCCACAATGTCGAACCACTCCATCTACAACATTCGATGATACGCTGAATGTGTTATTAATTGCCTTTTTCAACAACAACAAAAACCTTCGTATCAGCTTCAAATATCTATGAAGCTGACCATTGTCTATCCATATTGGCGATTCACCGAATTGAAATGTGGATCGTCTAATTTGAAAAAATTTTGAGAATCCTCTACTAACTCAAATGGTAGAAGAATTGGCTATTGTTGTCTCAACTTGTTGATTCACTGATTAGATATATCATTTCACCCTTTCAACATCCCACAGAGATATATCCCTTTCCATGTGCCTGCACAAAATAATAGCCATTATTCAAAAAGAAAAGCTTATCTACTTACCTTGGGTTGCCTCCCAAAAACATTATAGTTAACGTTGTGGCACGATGTAGTTCATCTTATCCTCAAGTTACCCATGATCGATCTATCACTAATACCACTTGGAGGTCCTTTGTCAGCTTAAAAGGTCTGCAGTTATTGAACAAACATCATCCTCGATCACTCTGAACCTCATGACCCTTCTCTCAATATCTACCAAAGCCCTACCAGTAGCCACGAATGGTATACCTAACATAATGGTCACATCCATATGTACCTCACAATCGAAGATCACAAAGTTGCTTGTATATATGAACTTATTTACCATCACAAAACAACATCTAGAATTCCAACCGATCATTTGATGCACCGATTAGCCATAACCAACCTCATTAAAGTTGGTGAAGGTGTGTCTATACCCAACACTTCAAATATGGCTAAGGGCGTAAGATTTATGCTTGCACTTCAACCCTCATACAAGATATATTGAAACCTATCATCAAATCTCACAGTAGATCATAGTTTCATTGTTCAAACCATTCATAGTCAAGCAATATTTCATGAAACACCAACATAGTTTATAGTCATAATTCATAATAAGAGATACCCATAGATAATCCAACTTGAAATCATGCAACTTACATAAAAAGGAATGTTGGGCACCATGGGTGAAAGGACCCAATGGTTGAAACCCGCATACCTCAACTTTGGAGATTTTCTTGATGAAGATTTGAATAAAAACTTGAAGCTTGAATGAAGTTTTTGTGATCCGAAATTAAGTTTGGGTCACTTGAATTTGGATGAAATATTTAGAGAGGATTTTGAGAGTGTATTGAGTTATATAGAGTTGGAAAATGACTAAGTATGAGTGTTTTTATGCATAGGATGGCATGGGGCCATGACCCTAAGGCCTTCGGGCCATAACAATAAAACTGGGAACAATATGTGCATCTCCACACCCCTGGTGCGTTGCACCTCGAGGGCGGATCGTCGCTAGAAATCATCATTTTTGGAAAATGAAATTTTGCTACGGTTGCTCTAAAATTGGGGTTATACCCATTCCCGACTCAATTTTCCACATGATAATGAATATGAAGTCTGATTTTTAATATAGCATATGGATTTTGAGATATATGAAAATTACAATTATGGGCATTTCCGAGGTACATTTTTAGGAACTTTTTTTTTGGGCATTTTAATTGTTAAAATGCATAATCATAAACAATGGATATATCTTAATATGCCATGTATGACCAATGCTCATAATAAAATGTTCTTGTAAATCATACTTCTTGAACAATATATACATCATATGTATGTGGGAAGTGACCTCAATAGACATAGAACAAGCAGCTACAACATGGGCTTTGACGCCTGACACCCCCACGGTTTAGATAATCGAGCATGACACTCTTTGTCCAAGTGTGGTTTACTTGCTAAGGCAAACCAAACATGATAACGTGAACTATATGGACCCATTTAGTATAGCAAGGGTAATAATCATAATCCTATGGTGGCACGTAGTTTCGAGACTAAAGACATTATAAAAGAACCGCTTGAGTCGGTTTGGATTACAGGCTGCAACTCACCTACATGAAGCTGGAATCGCTAGTAATCACTATTCCTTTTTTACAGGACTCGCCAAGAAGACTCAATCAGTTCTAAGTTAAATCTAATGGAATATTTGAAATAACCAGACTTTAATCATAGCATAAATAGCTTGTAAAAACGTGACTTGAGTAGATCAAAAACATGCTTGAGCTCTACTATGAGCCCAACATGAACAAGAAAGTAGATCATAATCATACACGAACCTTTGCATTAACATGATGACTCGCAAGAGGTAAAAGTCTTGAAATAAGGCTTAACGTGATACTTGTAAAATCATAGATATTTTTCACGAATTCAATACATACATGAAAGCCCTTAATAATCATGAAGTCACTTAACTTGTAAATCGTGTAATCGATCATTAATAAATTGAGAATTCTCGTCATGTCATTTTATCAAACAGATGGTAGGTTCATGATACTTGTTCAAATTCATGCAATTCAAGAGTGAAAATAGATGAGTAAACTCGATGCAAATCAACCTACCAATACATCAACATCATCAACATACCCAGTGCCTCAAAAGGCTCCCGCTCATTGCAGGGTGAGGGGGGGTCGGATGTACGCAGCCTAACCCCTA
>JAABOM020011695.1:0-19480 GCA_011800125.2 Solanum clarkiae | reverse complement strand
TATATATATGATATATCTCTATATAGTGTTGGGGATAACCAAGTCGGGGGTTGTAGGCTAGGGTAAACTATTGAGGGGTTGGTACCTTGGTCGCCTAGCTCGGGGGGTGGTAGGCTCAGGTAACCTTGTTAGCGATTGGTACCCATCAACCTTGATGGGGGAGGGAGGGTTGTACTCTGTCAACCTTGATGGGGTGTTAGTACTCTGTCAACCTCGGTGGGGGGTTTGTACTCCATCAACCTCATGAAAGGGTTAGTACCTCATGCGCCTATCTAAAGGGGTGGTAGGCCTTGGCTTGTGCTAAAATGGTCACTTCTTACATTCGTATTATGATCTATATAAGCAAGGGTTTACTTCAAGCATTATTCATACATGTCATATTATTAGTATGCTATTCATTGCTTATGATTATGCATTTTTCCTATGATATCTACCTCCTGTTGCATTGCATCCTACATACTTAGTACATTCAAATGTACTAATGCATACTCTATGCCTACATGATGTCACCATGTAGGGACCAGTGTACCACTTTATCATCCTCCTCCACGTGGCTAGTACGACTTCTATCAAGCTTATTGGTAAGTCCTCCATTTTGGGGACGTTACTTATAATCTCTTTCTATGTATTAAGACTTTCTATCTTGACTTATGTATTGACTATGAGGGTGATCCCGGTTGCTTTGTCTTAGCCCCCACTCTTATCTATGTAGTAGAGGTGTTGTTGCACATGATATGTATCTATACTATGAGCTTTGACTCTATTGACTCTTGATGTTTATGATATGAGAGTTTACCCTTAATCTTGATTCCCTTGTTTACGTTGATCACTTATTGTCATTTTAATTGTTTTCGCGACCAAGGATGTGTAATGATATGCTATGAGGCTTATTTGGGGTTCCTTCGGGTTCCTCATTCGCCAGTCACGTATAGGCCCTAGGCTTGGGTTGTGACATTCAATATGTTTCCTAGCATACTAGGCAGACCCCATCAGTCATAATATCTGTGATGTATAAAGAAAGGAATTCATAATCTTACATAAGGTTTCATAATATTCTCATGAAACCATAATATAGATGTTGTCTCTTAACATTTAGGACTTTTATATTTTTATATAACATGGATTGGGAATTTCTTCTTTTATAAAACATACTCTTCATATAGGTTAGGTCCAAAACAAGGAATTTGCATGCATAAAGACTCAAAAGCATGAAATTTATATATATCATGCATACACAAAATAGGATGTAGTCATTTGGAATAATTCAAATCAACCCAATATGGACCTTGTGGAACCCTAACTTGAAAATCATGAATTTCAACTCAATATGCATCATAGGTCATGATATAACACTAATATACTTTATATAACTAAGAATGCATCATGAACTACAATTAAGTCAAATCTCCAAAACTTCACAACATACATAAACCTTGAACCCAAAATAGAATTGGGAACTTGAGCTTTGTGAAGGAAAGGACTTCTAAAATCAAATGCACATACCTTATCCAAAGATATTTGGAAGAAATCACGTGCTTTGATGGAGGAAATCTCAAAACCCTAGCTTTTGACTTCAATGGGGCACCTTGCGGAGGTTGAGAGGATTTGGGATTTAGGTTTTGGGAGGATGATTTGGGAATAAGGTCACTTGGGGGAGTATCAAACTTATATAGGGCGTCTAAGAAATCAAAACAATGTAGTATTGGGCTTAGGGTGTGAGGAAAGGACAAACACCCTTTTAATACTGACCAAATCATTCCCACAAAATGCCGTTTACGGGCCGTTAGTCAATCCACAACACGTAGAGTGGGTCATATGTGCATGCTGTCTTACAATGCTTCACTAAAATGGACATAACATTTTGTTCCGAACTTTGAAAGAGGTGAAATCAGTTGCATTGGAAAGATAGTTCAAAGAGATTTCATTTGGAAGGTCATCTAGAATCTAATTTGTTGTGTGTTAAGAGATATGATCATTTAAAGAAGACATATATATGGACTCGTGCTTGAACTTAGACAATTGGAATTGTTTGCACTCGACTTGATGGAAGAGGGGGTTGGAATTGCATTAAGGGTCATGGAGGTGCTAGATGAGGCTATTCAGGGTTTAAGGAAATTAGAAAGGTTGAAATACCCTAAATAAATCCAGCAGTCTAAACCATGAGAGCCCTTTTTACGAGCTATACAAAGAGGCACGACTTGTACTGTTGTTCGTAAGCAATAACCTAGAAACCGTTATTTTATTTCCGAAAATCTTGAACCATCTTACAAGCCATATGTGGACATACGGGTTGTGGTTAGACTCTTAGAGTCCTTCCACACTTAGCCAACATTTTCTCATCCTCTTGGTCCCTATCCATGAGGAATTCTATGGTTTATATAACACTTTATGGGTCGTCTTGTTGGTTCGTAGATTACTTTCCTGAAACTGCAATTTATTCAAGTCAAGGACCTTAATCCACGGACCTATCTATGCGCTGTAACTCTTACGGGTCGTAAGTTACCCTCATCTAATAACTCTGGGTTATTTTTCAGGTTAATATTTCTGCAATATTAGGCTCGTAAATTGGGGATAATTATAGAAATTGAGTTCGAAGTTAGTGATCACGCTCAAACAGTACCTCTCACTTTGAGGATAAAGCGATTATTGTCAAATATAAAACCTAACCATAGGATAGGGTCAAATCCCAATTCACCAACAATCATTTTAAGCATGAATTAGCTCTATTGTCAATCAAGGGGGGGTGAAATGATTTATATGAAACTACAGCTACACTAACAAGGCAAGAGACAATCAAATTGGAGAGCAACTTGGGACGTTGTGTTCCCTATGATTTACTAACTCAAACACCACAGATAACACTGCCTAAATTAGACATTGCATGGAGGATGGTAAGTTAGGTTCTTCCAACCCTTGGGAAAAGGTAAAGGTCGAATTTCACTATGGCGCTTGGCCAGCTACTATAGTGTGCCAACTAACCAGTCAACCTCTCCTTGGTCTGATTTGGTTGATTAGATGATAACACATCAATTGAATTCTCTCACCCATTTTCTTTTCTTATTCATCACTACCTTGATCGAGATCATGACACTAGGCGGGGTTTAATATTGACCACCATTAAACAACAAGCAAAATGAAGAAAAATGGATAATACATGAAACTACCCAACTCAAGAAGTGCAAATAATCTGGATTATTAAGCTAGTTACTCATGGTTCCCACAACATCCAAGTTGGGGGTTTAGCTACTCATGACTTGGGCAAGAAAACAAATAATGAATGAAGCACACATAGTTGAGAAATTACCTAAGAAGAATGAAGAACAGGTAAACCCTTCTTTGAATCACAAGCTTGAATGATGAAATTGATTTACAAGTGATTCCAAATCTCCGAATTGAGTCTCCAAATGAAAACCCTAAATTTGTACTCTAAAACCCTATAATATTCCATGAGCTAGGAGCTTCTCTAAAAATCTCTCTAAAAAATTATAGAATAGCTCCTCCCTTTCTAAAAATTCGAACATATACTATTTATTCTATTTATAAAAATTCTTAAAATAATTACAAAAATTCAGGTCGACAGCTTCTACGGCTCGTAGCTATGGCTCGCAGAGTGACCTACGAGCCATAATTGGGCTTTCGTTGTCAGTACTTGGCATTTTGGACTTTACTCTTATGATCCACCTCTACGAGTCATAGTTTTGTTTACGACTCGTAGTGCCTTCTCGAAATCTACTTTTTTATTTCTTGGTCCAATGTTAACCAACACAGTTAATTGCTACGAGGCCTCCTTCTACTAGTCGTAGTGAGGACTACGACCCGTACCCTGGGGTCATATGGATAAACTTTAATTTCTCAGATTTTGATTTTGGAAACTGTTAATTGCTACGATCATCCCCTACGACGTAGCTTGGGCTACGACTCGTAGTGGGTCTCGTAGATCCTCAAATTCAATAAAATCTGGTACTTTTCTCCAAAATCTGGCCAACCTATATTTTATGCAAAAATAAATACAAAATGCATAAAAACCATAAAGAGTCGCATTGAGAGCATACATATTCCCTTATTTTAGGCACAAACCTGTTGTATTTGATAATACATCAACGACCTCAACTTAGAATTGTTGCTTGTCCTCAAATGATGACTCAATGTAGATAGATAATAAGCAAGATATAGCAATCATTCTACTGGCCTATACCTAACTCAATTTCAACTCCGGTACCCAGACTAGCATTTTCAAAACATGATCATGTAGCTACTAAGCAAACTACAACACATTGATACATTTGGCAATCCAACTATGACAAGCTAAGGAGTATCAACACTTCACAATCACTGAACAAGTAAAATGCTAACCATGCAATGCAAATATCCTCATAGAAAAAAAGTCCCTTTTTCACTCAATAAGCCTTCAAAGTTGTTTCAGGGACTGTGCAAGCATACTCACTCTCACAAATGAGATTCATGCATGATAACCAATACCATAAGCTTTCCCATATACTCACAACCCAAACTATTGACTGATTAGATTAGGATCACTTTAGGACTTCATAGGCTTGTAACGTAGGTTCGTGGGGCTTTGGTGTGGCATTTTGGGCAATTAGTGACTAAATGCCAACCTTGAACTACGCTTTTCAACACTTTCACTATAACAACTCAACCATTCTTAAATGGTTCTCCCTTATTCCTTATTTTCAATACTTCCAGGTATTTTCTCTTCATATTTCAACTTGTGCCTTATTTTAAAACTTGTATTGCATTTTCAACTCATACTAAGGCATCTTTTTCTCTTACCCAATATATGACTTTCTATTCTTGCTTTTCTTCATAATTCCTCACCTCACTTTTGCTATTATACCACAACATAGGCCATCCTCTAGACTTTTAGCCTGAGGTGAAATACACAATATCCAATCCCCAAATCAGGGCTACCTTTGGTAGCCATCCTCAACTTAGGCTTTTTGCCTCAATCAAGGTTCACAATGTTTAAGGATAGACCAAGGCCAATATCAGGGTATTTCACTAGATAAGGTTAGGCTAGCTAGGTGTTAAGAAAGAAAAAGGATATGTAAGGCTCAAACATTTGGAACAAGGGGTAAACTTTATCATTTAATGGGTTAGTTAGACAAAAGTGGACTAATTCAAAGAACAAGAGCCTAAGTTCCCTTCCTAATCCATACAATCTCTAGTCCAACTCAAAGTAGCAGGGCGAGTTCTGAATCAATATACAATGCATTGAATACAACAAAATAAGCTCACACGCACATGGCATTGCATACATGGCTAACATAGACTCTGAGATTATGCGTTAAGCATCAACTTGCCTTCACTTAGTCAGACCAAATATTGCCAAACGATTCAAACATGCACGATCACAAAATAACTATGAATCAACAAAAATTTTTAAAGGTACCAGTTTTTGTGAAAGTTTGCATAAACCATCAAAATAATGTACATGCCAAAAGTTTAATCACCATATACCAAAAGAATTATCTACAACATCTAAAATGTGTCAATTCAACATAAAAATAAAAAAATCCACAAGGCAAAGGAACACAGGTAAGAAAACCTTGGGATATCAAAACTAGGATAGTTATGGGATAAGGGCTACTTAGACTTCACCTCAGTCCATATCTACCCACACCCCACAAAAATAAGTATTTCTCCTTAAATGTACAAGGAAAAAACAAAAACAATAACAGCAGGGGTCAAAAGAAAGTCAAATATCAAATGATGCCTAAGCACTGGTCTCCGGCTATCCATGAGCATCTCCTTCCTGTGGGGTAGTCTGTGCTACAGCGATGCTGGATGAGACAACACCCTGTAATTCTTCTAGCTCCTGAGCTTTCCTCAGTTCCTCTTCCTCTCTCGATGTCTTCAGGATGAACTCAGTGATCTTCTCTTGCAGCTCCTCATCCTCCTCAGAGATCTTCTGTCACTTTTGCACCTCCTTTGTATCAGTCTCATCCATAGGTCTCTTCCTGAGATGACGTGGTGGACCCTCCACAAACATGTCAAAAAATGGCTCATCTACAAGTGTAGACTTCGGAAATAGGATCGAAGCCGCCAATGATGCAATTAAGTCATACTTGAACTTCGTCAACTCTTGATGGGCCTCAGCAAGTCTCTTTTGAACTCTCGCCTCAAAGGCATCGACTCGGGCATCCACCATAGTAATCCTCTGGTCAACAACTGAAGTGGTGAATGCCTTGAATCTATCCTTCGATACTGACCTACGTGTTGTACCCATGGCTTAATCTGTCGTGTGAGCTAGGTTAACTGAGCCTTAGCCTATGATAATCTCCAGCCCATAGCCTAAAAAACAATAGCAAACATGATGTATACTGAAAAAGTCAAATGATGTAGATGTCTCTAGCGGGTGTGCAGCTATAGTGGGACCATCTCAATATCAGCTACCTCACGGTGCTCCAATCGCTCAATAGTAGTAGTGGCAGTAGCTAGAATGGTAGTTGCGGTAGCCTCGAGCCCTCAGTAAGTGGCTCAGGCATGAATGTCTTGCGCACGGGAGAAGGCATTACATGCTGAAGCGCCAGCCAGTTCTAATCAACCTTGATCAGGCTAGGATTCATAGTGTGGAGGGCCTCAACATATAGATCAAGATGAAGTAAAACTCGCACCTGTGCATCTACGCATAGCCTGTGGATCAGCACCGGGAATGGTATGCATGTGGCTCTCCGGAACGCCAACTCATGAATCTACTCAGCTATCAGGCGCACCCAATCAATATCATAACCAGCAAAGATGTTAGCAAGTAGAACCGCTCGCTCCAAGGTAATCATGTTATTTGTGAAGGTGGGTCAGATGCGAGACCTGATGATTGCCCACCAAAACTTGGTGAGAAAGGAAAGGGAGGACTTCACTATAGACTCTGAATGCTCAGTGACCCATGTTGGCTCTGGACCATATTCCACTATTTGACTAGCCAGCCATCTCAAGAGCTCCATCCACTGGTCCACACTCTTAGAAATGACAGCATGTTTAATCTACTGAATCTTTCGACCATACTCAGCTATAGACTCCGGTGCTCTATAAGTAGGTCCAAACTATATAGATGGATCATTTTCTCCGAGATGTCGACCCGTAGGCCTTTAAGCAAACCTCTCTCAATCTGGGCTGATTGAGAGCCTTCTTTCCCTTGGGAAGATCTCGTAGAATAGTAGCGACATAATCTACATAGAACTCTCGCACTAGGAGTGAAGCGTATTTGCCCAGCTTCTCTGTCAACCACCTGAGCCCATGTCACTCTATCTCAGCCTCTAATGTTGGGACATGGCTCAGGCCTATATTCACCAATCACCACTCCTCATAAATGATCTCACCAGCTTTCTTTGCCCTTTAGGCTCTTGTCCCTATCTGTATATAGCCTCCATGCCCTCGATACCCCATCGGTGATGTTGAGGATCAATAGCAGAAATAAATGGGGCGATTGAGGACTGGGCATCTTGCTTGTCCTGGGGTATATCATCAAACTCAGACCCATCTTCACTTCCCTCCTCATCAGACCGGGAGGTACTCTCAACCTGCATCGAGGTTTGAGCAGCTCTGGCTCTCGTCTAAGGTATTTGTTCCTCAAAATCTATCCAAACATTATGGACCTCGTTTGATCCATCGGAGTGCTCATTGTCCGAATCTTCGTCACGAAGTATCTAGTAGAAGGCCCTTATAGTTATATTTCTGTTCTTGGGGGCCATTATATCTGAAATCATCATAGCTCACAATTAGCCCCAAATAAACATTAACAAAATAAAAAAAAGCAAAAGAAGAACCAAGAAGTTCAATACTGCATTAGTTGCAGTTGACAGATACGGGACCTTGGTACGTCTCATCGTGGAGACTATGTGTTGTATTGAGGCCTTGTAGTCCTCAAGTGTATAACAATTTTAGAAACTAAAACTAGGTACGAGACTCAGTTACGACTCGTAGCCTCGACTACGGGTCCTAGATAGATCTCGTACAAGGTTTTAGTTTGCAACATCTAACACAGGCATAAGTCCATGAGACCCGACTATGGTTCATAGTTGGCACTATGACCAATAGGTGGGTCTCATATGGTAAGTGTTCAAGATCCTTATGTCACTGTTATTACCTACGAGGGGCAACTACGACTCGTAGATCCTTCTATGAGTCAGAGGAGACCCTTATAACAGAGAATGTCAGGTACTTGAGGTACCTTTAACTTCATATGTGAACTTTAAAAACACAACAAAACAAGAATTTAAAAAGCATCGAAGCAATTTTTTCATTCTACACATCAAGCACAAACTAACCCGAACCCCAAATATGATATTCCAGTCAAGAACCTAACCAAAATCCTACCCAACAATACACAATCAAATACCAATCCTCCAACACATTCAAGAATACTCATATCATCATTCCCAGAACACACAACATAATCACTCAACTCATACAGAAATGTTTAGGGAATAGATTTACAAGCACACCAAGAATTCATTCAACCCACACTTTTATCAACATTACCGAAGTAAATCTCATAACATCATGCTACCATGGTTTTTGAAAAACAACAAGATTATAGATCATGATTTTCAATCAATCAACACTTACCACAGTGCATGATTCCAAGTATAGTAACAAGGAGCAACAATTCTTTAACTAGGGTTAAAATACTACGCGTTATGATCAAATCCTAATTCAATCTAAATTAGCCTCAAACCCACAAACTCTATGTCTTGGCATTCATTTTAATACCTGAATTCGTCTAACATGTTCAAAGTAAGGTACAATTTTAAAAGTAAAAACAAATCAAGAGACGTACTGTAAACAATAAGGAATTTGAATGAGCAAAACCAAGAACAAAAGAAGCTCAAGACCCTAGCACAAAAAAATGGCTGGAAATTACGTGAAATCACTGAAAAAGAGGGTTGGAGGAAATAGGGGGAAAATCTAAGAATTGATTTGGGAAGATTAGGGTTCAAATTGGGGCCAAAATGATTTTTGACCCCTTATATTCACTCCGAGTAACTTTTAAAAAGTTACTGAGTCGGTTCTATGAAACCCAGACTATGGAGCACTAACTATGACCTGTAGGTATTGGTCTCGTAGTCCACTCAACACATAGAAAAATTTTGAAACAATACCTAGCTAAGTATGAAAGGTTTCATGTTTAAATGGGCATCGGGTTATGAACTCACTGCCCTTGAACTAAGTTGGAAAAGTAGATCAGAAAATGCACTGGTCCGCGCCCCTGGCATGGTGCAGACCAAACACGGAGCACCAATTACACTAGTGCGCGCCCCAGGCATGTCGCAGCCTGGGTGCGCACAGCGACTAGAATTTGTAAAATTAGCAAAATTATTTTTTGCTTCAGGTCTTCTAAAATCCAGGTTATTTCCAACTAAATTTTGCCCCCTTCTCAATAGTATGAAGTTGAATTTCTGAAATCATGCACGAATTTGGATATATATGAAAATGACCCAAAACGTGCTTCGAAAATGCCTATAATCATAATTTATATATCTTAAAATCTGTGCGTGATATCAAAAATTCAACTTCATATTCTTGATCAGGGGCAAGATTGAGTGGGAAATGGGTATAACTCGGATTTTTAGAGGACCCATAGCGAAAAATACATTTCGCTAATTTACGATTTTCCAGAGAGAATCTGCGCCCTTGCTGCAATGCACCAGGGGCGCGGATTAGTGATAATTTTTTCTTCGCGCTGGGTCCACATCGTGAGCAAGTGTTAATTTTTTCTTAAATTTTCTATGTTGGCCAAAGGCATTGGGGTCATAGCCCCATACCCACTTATGTGTGAAAATACCCATACTTAGCCATTTTTAAATTCTATATCTCGCAAAACCCTCACAAAAATCTCTCCAACACTTAACCAAGTATCTCATTTAAATTCCAAGGATTTCAAGCTTAACTTTGGAACTCAAGTATGCTCTTCAAGCTCTAAGTTCTCTTCAAGCTCATCTCAACAAAATCCATGTTTCAGTTATGTAGGTTTCATCCATTAGGTCCTTTCACCCATGGAGCCTAATCTTCCTATTTGTGAAAATTACATATTTTCAAGTGGTATCATCTATGGGTATCTCTTATTATGGATTATGAATATAAATTATGTTGGGATCTTATGAAATGTTAATTGATTATGCATGTCTATCTATTTCAAGCTTATACTATGAATTGGTTTTGTATGTTGAGACTATGCATGTTTTGAGCTATGAAACTGTGATCTATTAAGAGATTTGATGATGGATTTCAAGGTAACCTACATGAGGATTTTACTATATGTTGGTGGATGGATTTGCACTGAGTTTTCTCATATTATTTAACTCATGAATTGCATGATTGTGAACAAGCATTATGAACCCACCAAGTGTTTGATAAAATGCTTTGATAAGGATTCTCAAGTTATTGATGATCTATTGCATGATTTATAAGTCAAGTGACTTTATGATGATTAAGGGATTGCATGAACATATTGAATTCATCAAAAATATCTATAATGTTGCAAGTAGACCACCCCTTGTTGAGGGGGTGACATACCTCAATCACCTTACTGAGGGGTGGCATGCCTCAATCACCTTGTTGAGGGGGTGACATGCCTCAATCATCTTGTTAAGGGGTGACATACCTCAATCACCTTGTTGAGGTGGTGACATGCCTCAATCACCTTGTTGAGGGGTGACTTACCACAATCACCTTGTTGAGGGGGTGAAATGCCTCAATCACCTTGTTGAAGGGTGATATACCTTAATTATCTTACAAGGGGGTGACATAGCTTGGATTCCAAGTAATTGTCCGCTTGGTCTATGTTGGTTAAGGTCTCTTCCCACACATGTAATATGTACTGTGCAAGTTGTATGATTTACAGGAACGTTTTACTTCAAGCATTGATCATGCATGTGATATTGATATTATACTTATTCATTGCTTATGGTTATAAATTTTTACTATATTGGCTTATGTATTATTGCATTGCATCTTACATACTTAGTACATTCGAACGTACTATTGCATACTCTATGTCTATATGATATTACCATGTAGGAATCAGAACACCTTTCGATCATCTTCCACGTTTGCTAGTTTAGTACCTCGTAAGATAAGATCTGGTGAGTCCTCAAGTCCGATGACACTATCTATGCTACTCTTGTTATTTGATATTTCTTTATGTTGAACACATGTTACTATAAGGGTAAGTCCGGGAGGTATCTTGGCCCCCGCTCCATTCTATGTTAGAGGTGTTGTTCGTTTGACATACTTATGCAATGAGCTCGACTCTTTTATGCTTTTATAAATATCGAGACTTTACTTAGTCCCCCTTCCCTTATTTATATCCCTTGTGTTGTTTATTTTTCTTCCGTGACCAAGGATGTATGAATTATATGCTAAGAGGCTTGTTTGGGGTCCCTTCGGGTTCCCATTCGCCATTTCACGTCTAGGACCTAGGCATAGGTCGTGAAAAACTCGGTATCCGAGCACAAGATTGTTAATAGTGGGTCACTTCGGAGGAGAAGGCGGAGTTGACAGCCTACCAACTCAAAGGTATGGCCCAAATTTGGTTCACCCAATAGAAATTGGAGAGGAGAGATGATGATATTATTCCTTGGGAGGAGTTAAAAGTCACATTCCTCAATCGACTCTTTGCTATAGAGAAAAGGGAGGCGAAACTGATGGAGTTTATGAACCTTAAGCAAGGTTCCATGAGTGTGAGCAAGTATGCCCTCAAATTCAACCAACTCTCCATGTATACTCCACAATTGGTTGCTGAGCAAGATCAAGGATGAAAAAATTTGTGTCAGGAATGTCCGAGTTGGTTAATAAAGAGTGTCGCACTTCCATGTTAGTGGGTGATATGGATTTTTCCCGTCTCATGACATACCCCGAGCAACTAGAGGGCACAAAGCTTAGAAATAGAAGAAGTGGTGAGTGTCCAAGAAGGCTCATTTTGAAGGCAGATTCCAACGTTCCAAGGGTGGTTGATTTCCTCAAGGCTACAAGTTCCAAGGTCAAAGGTTTTACAATGCTCCTAATAGGAGATTTGCTAATGATTATCCAAGATTCCAAGGTGGTGGTGGCGGGGTGCCTAACCCTATGTGCCAAAGATGTGGTAGAAGCCATAATGGCCTATGTTTGAGAAACTCTAATGCTTTCTATGTTTGTGGTGAAGTGGGTCATAAGGTGATTGATTGTCCTCATGCTCAAAACAAAGGTAGAGATGGTCAACCACAAGGCCAAGGTACAAATACGGGTCAAAAGGGAAGAGGAGGATAACAAGGGGTTGTTCCAAGGAAAAATAGATTACATGCTCTTCAAGGGAGACAAGGGGCAGATGAGGTGTCCAATGTTGTCACTAGTATGTTAAAGGTTTTTGGTTTTGATGTGTATGCATCGATAGACCCGAGTACCACCATTTCTTTTATTACTCATTTTTTTGTCAAAAATCTTTATGTTAGTTTCGAATTGTTGTGTGAACCTTGTGAAGTGTCAACACTCGTTGGTGAGTCCATTGTTGCTAAAAGATTCTATAGAAATTGTCCCATGTTCATATTGCTCAAAGTCTTGCCTTGTGATTTTGTTGAATTAGATATGGTTGATTTTCATGTCATTCTTGGGATGGATTGGTTTCATACATATTATACTTCTATTGATTGTAGAACTCGTAGGGTTAAATTCTAATTCCCTAATAAGCTTGTCCTTGAGTGAGAAAGTCATGATGTAGTGGTCAAGGGTAGATTTATTTCTTGCCTTAAAGCCCAAAAGTTGATTTCTAAGGTCTATCTCTATCATCTTGTGAGGGTTAGGGATGTTGAGTCCAAAGCCCTTGCTATTGAGTCGGTTTTGATGGTTAATGAGCTTCTTGATGTCTTTCCCGATGAGCTTCCAAATGTTCCTCCCGAAAGGAAAATAGACTTTGGTATAGACCTCCTTCCCAATACTCAACCTATTTCTATTCCCCCTTACCGTCTGGCCCTGGTGGAGTTGAAGGAGTTGAAGGAGAAATTGAGGGATTTGTTGTAGAAGGGTTTCATAAGGCCTAGTAAGTCAACTTGGGGTGCACCAGCGTTATTTGTGAAGAAAAAGGATGGTCCTCTTAGAATGTGCATTGATTACCAGCAACTTAATAGAGTCAACATAAAGAAGAAGTACCCTCTACCAAGGATTGATGACCTTTTTGATCAACTTCAAGGGGTTAGTCACTTTTCTAAGATTAATCTAAGCTTCGGGTATCACCAAGTGAAAGTGAGGGAGTGTGACATCCGGAAGATGGCTTTCCAAAATAGGTATGGGCACTTTGAGTTTGTTTTTCCCTTTGGGAAGGCTAATGCACCGACTATATTTATGGATCTCAAGAATAGGGTCTTTAAACCCTACCTTGACTTGTTTGTGGTGGTTCTCATTGATGATATCTTGATTTATTCCCATAGTGAGGAGGAGCATATGAACCACTTGACGGTGGTGTTATAAATTTTGAGGGAAGAGAGGTTGTATTCTAAATGTGAAAAATATGAGTGTTGGTTGAAAGAGGTTGCTTTTCTAGGGCATGTGGTTTCGAGTGATGGCATTAAGGTGGATCCTAAGAAGACGGAGGTGATTAGAAATTAGCCTAGACCTTTGACTCCATCGGACATTAGAAGTTTCTTGGGCTCGAAGGGTTATTACAAGAGGTATGTGAATGGATTCTCTTCTATTGCCTCTCCTATGACTAAGTTGATACAAATGAAGGCAAAATTCATGTGGACCGACGAATATGAGAAGAGTTTGCAAACTTTGAAAGATAAGCTTGTCTCTATCGGAAGAGTTGGAAGGATTTTTGGTGTATTGTGATGCCTCAAGAATTGGTTTGAGGTGTGTTTTGATTTAAAATGGTAAGGTGATGGCATATGCCTCTAGACAACTTAAGATGCATGAGAAGAATTATCCCACCCATGATCTTGATTTGGCTGTCATGGTATTTGTTTTGAAAATTTGGTGTCACTACTTGTATGGGGCTCATGTTGATGTGTTTACCAATCACAAGAGTCTTCAATATGTTTTCACCCAAATAGATCTTAACTTGACACAAAAAAGGTGGTAAGCGCTCCTTAAAGATTATGATATGAGTGTGCATCATCACCCCGGAAAAGCTAATATTGTGGCCGATGCTCTAAGTAGGGTATCTATGAGTAGTCTAGCTCATGTTGATGATGGTGATAAGGAGATGGCTAGAGAGGTTCACTGATTAGCTAGATGAAGGGTTAGGTTGGATGAAGTAGATAATGGTGATGTAGTGGTTGTTGACGTTTCTAAATCGTCCTTGATTGAGGAGGTAAAGGAAAAACAAGATCTTCTCCCTACTTAGCTAGAGTTGAAGGCCTTAGTGAGAGATAGTAAAGTGGAGGTTTTCTCCCAAGGGAGAGATAGTGCCCTTATGTACCAAGGTATATTTTGTGTGCCAAATGTGGATGACTTGAGGGAATTGATCTTGAGGGAGACACAAATTCATCCTATTCCATTCACCATAGTTCTATAAAGATGTATAGAGACTTGAGAGAGGTGTATTGGTGGGGTGGTATGAAGTGGGACATTGCCAAGTTCATATCTGAATGTCACAATTGCCAACAAGTGAAGGCCAAACATCAAAAGTCGGGTGGCCTAGCCTAAGATATAGAGATTCCTACTTATTATTGGAAGGAGATCAACATGGATTTTGTGGTTGGGTTGCCTAAGACTAGGAAATATTTTGACTCTATTTGGGTTGTTGTGGATAGAATGAAAAAGTCGGCTACTTCTTACCAGTCAAAACCACTTATGGTGCTGAAGATTATGCCAAGTTGTATATACATGAGTTAGTTAGATTGCATGGGGTGCCCTTGTTTATCATTTTGGATCATGGTGCTCAATTCAATTCTCATTTTGGAGGTCCTTCCAAAGAGGTCTTGGTACCAAGGTTAAGCTTAGCACGATTTTTCATCCTCAAATGGATGGTCAAGCCAAGAGGACTATCTAAACTCTTGAGGATATGCTTAGAGCTTGTGTTTTGGAGTTTAAGGGTACTTGGGATGAACATCTTCTACTCATTGAGTTTGCTTACGACAATAGCTACCACTCAAGCATTTGTATGGCTCCCTATGAAGCTCTTTATGGTAGGCATTGTAGATCCTAGGTTGGGTGATTTGAAGTAGGGGAAATGGCCTTGATAGGTTCGAATTTGATCATGGAAGCCTTGGATAAGGTGAGATTGATAAGAAAGTGGTTGAAAACAGCGCAAAGTAGAAAAAGTCCTACTCTGATGTGAGGAGAAAAGATCTTGAGTTTAAGGTTGGTGATTGAGTTTACTTGAAAATCTCACCCATGAAGGGTGTGGTTCGATTTGGCAAGAAGGGGAAATTAAGCGCAAGATTTGTAGGTCCTTATAAAGTTTTGAGGAGAGTGGGTAAGGTTGCATATGAGTTGGAGTTGCCTATGGAGATGAATATAGTTCATCCAATCTTCCATGTATCCATGTTGAGAAAGTGTGTGGGTGACCCAAGTGCTATAGTGCCCTTGGATGTTGTGGATGTTGTAGAAGATAATTTGACTTATGAGGAGGTCCCAGTAGAGATTTTGGATAGACAAGTGAAGAGGTTGAGAAACAAAGATGTAGCTTCCGTCAAGATCCTTTGGAGAAACCACAAGTTGAATGTGTTACATGGGAAGCCGAGGCGGACATGAAAAAGTGATATCCATATCTTTTCCACTCTACTCAAGATGAAGGTACTAATTTAAGTCCCCTATATGATTTCAAGTCTTAAGTTTCAGACCTTGTATCATTTTGCATGCATTCATGTTCATGGTAACAAGTTTATGGTGATTATTGACACTAATGTTAAGACTTTCTGAAAATGATATTTAAATGCATTTGTTGCATTCATGTCGGGATGAAATCTTCATGGCTGGAAGAACCTAAGTTACCATCCTGCATGCGAATTCCTAATTAGAGTAATGTTGTCTAGGGTAATTTAGTCAACGAATCATGGGGAACATAATTCCCAAATTGCCCCTCAATTTGATTGTCTTCTTGCATAAATAGTGTAGTGTTTATTTTTGTTAGTCATTTTGAATCACAAAAGCCCCCCTCCCCCCTCCCCCAATTTTAGAGAATATAATAATCGATACTTGAAATGATTGTTAGTGGATCAACATAGACAAACCCTGTATTCCCTTTGGATTCGACCCTAACCTCTGGTTAGGTTTATACTTAACTGCGACCACTTTACTGTTGAAGCATGAACATCAGAGATATCAAGGAAAACACTTTGGGTATCACTATCAAGTCCATCAAAGCTTATCTTAAGAATCTTTTGAATATCACAATGAGGAATTGCTCGAATTCTTTTAAACTCATCTCTCCATTCTTCTACAAATCTCCCTTGCAAATGTGATGTCACAACCCGAACCTAGGGTCTAGTCATGACCGGTGAATAGGAAACCCGAAGGAACCCCAAATAAGCCTCTTTGCATATCATTACACATCCTTGGTTGCGGAAGCAATTAAAATAACAATAAGAGAAGATATATAAAAGGGGAAAAAGGGGCTAAAGGACATCTTTGATAACATAACAACAATAGGCAGGAGATTTAAAGCTCATAGCATGATTACACCACTTGTTCAACAATACCTCTACTACATAGATAAGAGCGGGAGCCAATATAAGCAATTGGGCTTACTCTCATAGTCATAAGTATAAGATAAAGTGAAGGAAATCTTAATACGTAATTGAGGACTCAACAAAGGCTAAATTGAACAATTCGTCTAGCCACAAGAAGAATCAATAGGAGATTCGATTTCTACATGGTAACATCACGTAGGCATAGAGTATATGTTAGTACATTTGAATATACTAAGTATGTAGGATGCAATACGACAAAAGATAGGCATCATAGTTAAAATGCATAATAATAGGCAATAGGCATAATATAACAACATGGCATGTATGATAAATGCATAAGTAAAGCATGCTTACAATTCATTCAACTCATATAGATCATAATACATAGGTATGAGAAGAGACCTCAACCGACACAGAATAAGATTAAGCAAGCTACGATTTGGAATCTCGATGATTATCCCTCACCAGTAAAGAGGTGGTCTACTTACCAAGGCAAATCATACTTCAAACTTATGGGAACATGACCTATTTCGTATGAAGTAACCTTTCTTACGGGAACCGGATCCAATTTTGAAAAGGATTTAAGACACTGCTTCAACTTATGGGAACACAACCCAATTTCATGTGAAGCAACCCTCCTTACGGGAACATGACCCAATTTTGAAAAGGATTTTAAGAGATAGTTCACTAGATGGATCCATTAGTATAGCAAAGGCATAACATCATCCTATGGTGGCACATAGTTTTGGGACTTGGGGACTCGCCTCTAGTCCACTCGGTGCTATATCTAATCCCACGGAATATATAAAATAATCATAGCTTTAATAACTTGCAACAACATAGAGAACATGGCATGATTAGCTCATAACATCATTGACCTCAAATGGTGAGCCCAACTTCAATCATAAGAATACATCATCATCAACCTTATCCTTGCATGAACATCAACATTAAGGGGCTCACAAGAGGTGAAATTTTAAGAAAGGGCTCAAACACGATTTTACATCATCAAAAATTTCATGAATTAGACATATCTTAAAATCATCATGAAGTCTTTCAACTCATAAGACATGCATTGGACCTCCAATTCCTCAAGAAATTATAACCGGACATTTTATTAAACACTTGGCGGGTGTGTAGTGCTAGTGTAAAACTATGTAATTCAAGAGTGAAAACATACAAGTAAATCCCATGTAAAACTATTAATCAACACTTTGTAACACCCTTAAGCAACATAAGTCAAGACTCTTCGTCAAATCCAACATTAGATCCAAGATTTAGAGCTCAAAACATGCTAAACAACCATACTTTTATAACTCAAATTATTGCACAGTAAATTTCTTAAAATACAAAAACCACATGTAAAATCAACTTTACATCATGCAATTTAAGTAGAAAAGAGGATTGGGCACCATGAGTGAAAGGACCCAATAGTTGAAACCCACATACATTGACTTTGGAGAATTTCTTGAAGAGGACTTTAATGGAGACTTGAAGTTTAAAGAAAATCCTTAGATCCGGATGAGGGTTTTGGGCCTTGAATCTTGAGAGGAAAATTAGTCTAAGTATTTGGGTGGGTATTGGGGAATGTTTAGGATGATATGAGGGTGAAATAAGGCTAAGTATAGGTATTTTCAAGTATGGGAACCCTTAGGCCCAAGACTTGAAAGTCTTGGACCGAAGTAAAAGAAAACAGGACAAAAATAACACAACACAGATTAATCACTGGAATTTGCATTTCTGCACATATGATTTCTATGAAAATTGGCATAAATTCTTCATCCAAACTTGAAATGAGGTGAAACCAAGTGCATCGGAAAGCTAACTCAAAGAGATTCAATTTGGTAGGTCGTGGGTCACCCAGTTCTTTGTGTGCTGAGAGATATGCTCCTTTAATGTTGACCCTCCTAAATCGCATTTTTGTGATTTTTGAATTTTGATATGGTTGCTCTAAAATTCAGTTTAGACCCATTTTCCACTCAATTTTTCCTCTCGAACAAGAATATTAAGTCGAATTTTCAAAATAATGAACAGATTTTTAGATATATGAAAATTATCATTTCAGACACTTCCAAGGCACATTTTTGAATATTTTTTTGGGGTCATTTCATGTGACCACAATGTCACAAGAGCTAACGGTAGCCTACCTGAATATTTGACAACACTTTGTGCTAGAAGTATGACAAGAAAAAAGTTGTTGAGCTTCATCGCAATTTAGAAGTTTTGCCTTGTATCTCTCATTTTTCTCTAATTTGACAGAGCAAATCAGGGGTGGCTCCTGGATGAAGCACATGAAGCAATTGCTATAGGCCCGTAATTTTGGGGGGGGAGGGGCGAGGAGGGGCCTTTGTAGCAATTATTACCTATACACAGAGACTAGAGTACATTTTTTAGCTTTCAAATTTTGGTTATTTTTTTGGTAGAAAGATAATTTATATTGGAAAAATTATTAGCATTTTACTATTCATATTGAAAAGTTATATTAGACATTTACTTTTGATCTTTTTTACTTCTTGAAAATTGTTGAAGATTTTTCACCTCTTGAAAATTGTTGGAAGAATTTTCACTCTTCCTATAAGGCTCTAATGTTATTTTTTGAAAATTGTTGGAAGAATTTTCACTCTTCCTCTAACATTACTTTTTCTTTTATACTTTGCCAATACACTCTTTCTTCTTATTTATTTATTAGTAAATTTTCTTTTAACTCTTCTTCCATAAGACAACTTTAGACTTTATATTCAAAATTGGTAAATTTTTTCTTACTTCCTCCATATTTTCATTGCTCAAAGATAAATCATTGAGTTCTATTATACTCTAACTAAAAAGAGTAAGAAAATATTGGGAGTGTTTGTGTATCA